>JAXLNS010000001.1:186084036-186375882 GCA_037215915.1 Pantherophis vulpinus
GTTTTCAGACCATGGGGAACATGAATATGTGTTTCTACTGCAAATCTGAGCTCAGTGTCAAAAGTTACCTTTTTGGCTGAATTGAGCCCTTCTGCCAATTCTGAGATACACTTTGGTCTAACTCCTCAGGGAAAGCTCGTACTTGAAAATTGAATGTGTTTTTGCGCTTTTCAGACTGTGGTTAACATTAATATGTGTTTCTTCTGCAAATCTGAGCTCTGTGTCTAAAGATTTTTCTGGCTGAATTGAATTCAGTTCTGAAATACAGTCTGCACTTTGATCTAACTCCTCAGGGAAAGCTCGTACTTGAAAATTGAATGTGTTTTTCCGCTTTTCAGATTGTGGTTAACATTAATATGTGTTTCTTCTGCAATCCTGAGCTCCGTGTCAAAAGTTAAGTTTTCTGGTTGAATTGAGCCCTACTGCCAATTCTGAGATACACTTTGGTCTAACTCCTCAGGGAAAGCTCGTACTTGAAAATTGAATGTGTTTTTGCGCTTTTCAAACTGTGGTTAACATGAATATGTGTTTCTTCTGCAAATCTGAGCTCTGTGTCAAAAGTTAAGTTTTCTGGTTGAATTGAGCCCTACTGCCAATTCTGAGATACACTTTGGTCTAACTCCTCAGGGAAAGCTCGTACTTGAAAATTGAATGTGTTTTTGCGCTTTTCAGACTGTGGTTAACATTAATACGTGTTTCTTCTGCAAATCTGAGCTCTGTGTCAAAAGTTACCTTTTTGGCTGAATTGAGCCCTACTGCCAATTCTGAGATAAACTTTGGTCTAATTCCTCAGGGAAAACTCTTACTTGAAAATTGAATATATTTTTGCTCTTTTTTAGACCGTGGGGAACATGAATATGTGTTTCTACTGCAAATCTGAGCTCAGTGTCAAAAGTTACCTTTTTGGCTGAATTGAGCCCTACTGCCAATTCTGAGATACACTTTGGTCTAACTCCTCAGGGATCTCTCGTACTTGAAAATTGAATGTGTTTTGTGGTTTTCAGACCGTGGGGAACATGAATATGTGTTTCTACTGCAAATCTGAGCTCAGTGTCAAAAGTTACCTTTTTCGCTGAATTGAGCCCTTCTGCCAATTCTGAGATACACTTTGGTCTAACTCCTCAGGGAAAGCTAGTACTTGAAAATTGAATGTGTTTTTGCGCTTTTCAGACTGTGGTTAACATTAATACGTGTTTCTTCTGCAAATCTGAGCTCAGTGTCAAAAGTTACCTTTTTGGCTTAATTGAGCCCTTCTGCCAATTCTGAGATACACTTTGGTCTAACTCCTCAGGGAAAGCTCGTACTTGAAAATTGAATGTGTTTTGTGGTTTTCAGACCGTGGGGAACATTAATATGTGTTTCTTCTGCAAATCTGAGCTCTGTGTCAAAAGTTAAGTTTTCTGGTTGAATTGAGCCCTACTGCCAATTCTGAAGTAAACTTTGGTCTAATTCCTCAGGGAAAACTCTTACTTGAAAATTGAATGTATTTTTGCTCTTTTTTAGACCGTGGGGAACATGAATATATGTTTCTACTGCAAATCTGAGCTCAGTGTCAAAAGTTACCTTTTTGGCTGAATTGTGCCCTACTGCCAATTCTGAGATACACTTTGGTCTAACACCTCAGGGATCTCTCGTACTTGAAAATTGAATGTGTTTTGTGGTTTTCAGACCGTGGGGAACATGAATATGAGTTTCTTCTGCAAATCTGAGCTCTGTGTCAAAAGTTAAGTTTTCTCGTTGAATTGAGCCCTACTACCAATTCTGAGATACACTTTGGTCTAACTCCTCAGGGAAAGCTCGTACTTGAAAATTGAATGTGTTTTTGGATTTTTAGAACGTGGGGATCATGAATATGTGTTGCTTCTGTAAATCTGAGCTCTGTGTCTAAAGTTATTTCTGGCTGAATTGAATCCAGTTCTGAAATACAGTCTACACTTTCGTCTAACTCCTCAGGGAAAGCTCGTACTTGAAAATTGAATGTGTTTTTGTGCTTTTCAGACTGTGGTTAAAATTAATATGTGTTTCTTCTGCAAATCTGAGCTCTGTGTCAAAAGTTACATTTTCTGGCTGAATTGAGCCCTACTGCCAATTCTGAGATGAACTTTGGTCTAACTCCTCAGGGAAAACTCGTACTTGAAAATTGAATGTGCTTTTGCTCTTTTTTAGACCGTGGGGAACAGGAATATGTGTTTCTTCTGCAAATCTGAGCTCTGTGTCAAACGTTACGTTTTCTGGTTGAATTGAGGCCTACTGCCAATTCTGAGATGCACTTTGGCCTAATTCCTCAGGGATCTCTCGTACTTGAAAATTGAATGTGTTTTGTGGTTTTCAGACCATGGGGAACATGAATATGTGTTTCTACTGCAAATCTGAGCTCAGTGTCAAAAGTTACCTTTTTGGCTGAATTGAGCCCTTCTGCCAATTCTGAGATACACTTTGGTCTAACTCCTCAGGGAAAGCTCGTACTTGAAAATTGAATGTGTTTTTCCGCTTTTCAGATTGTGGTTAACATTAATATGTGTTTCTTCTGCAATCCTGAGCTCCGTGTCAAAAGTTAAGTTTTCTGGTTGAATTGAGCCCTACTGCCAATTCTGAGATACACTTTGGTCTAACTCCTCAGGGAAAGCTCGTACTTGAAAATTGAATGTGTTTTTGCGCTTTTCAAACTGTGGTTAACATGAATATGTGTTTCTTCTGCAAATCTGAGCTCTGTGTCAAAAGTTAAGTTTTCTGGTTGAATTGAGCCCTACTGCCAATTCTGAGATACACTTTGGTCTAACTCCTCAGGGAAAGCTCGTACTTGAAAATTGAATGTGTTTTTGCGCTTTTCAGACTGTGGTTAACATTAATACGTGTTTCTTCTGCAAATCTGAGCTCTGTGTCAAAAGTTACCTTTTTCGTTGAATTGAGCCCTTCTGCCAATTCTGAGATACACTTTGGTCTAACTCCTCAGGGAAAGCTCGTACTTGAAAATTGAATGTGCTTTTGCTCTTTTTTAGACCGTGGGGAACAGGAATATGTGTTTCTTCTGCAAATCTGAGCTCTGTGTCAAACGTTACGTTTTCTGGTTGAATTGAGGCCTACTGCCAATTCTGAGATGAACTTTGGCCTAATTCCTCAGGGATCTCTCGTACTTGAAAATTGAATGTGTTTTGTGGTTTTCAGACCATGGGGAACATGAATATGTGTTTCTACTGCAAATCTGAGCTCAGTGTCAAAAGTTACCTTTTTGGCTGAATTGAGCCCTTCTGCCAATTCTGAGATACACTTTGGTCTAACTCCTCAGGGAAAGCTCGTACTTGAAAATTGAATGTGTTTTTGCGCTTTTCAGACTGTGGTTAACATTAATATGTGTTTCTTCTGCAAATCTGAGCTCTGTGTCTAAAGATTTTTCTGGCTGAATTGAATTCAGTTCTGAAATACAGTCTGCACTTTGATCTAACTCCTCAGGGAAAGCTCGTACTTGAAAATTGAATGTGTTTTTCCGCTTTTCAGATTGTGGTTAACATTAATATGTGTTTCTTCTGCAATCCTGAGCTCCGTGTCAAAAGTTAAGTTTTCTGGTTGAATTGAGCCCTACTGCCAATTCTGAGATGCACTTTGGCCTAATTCCTCAGGGAAAGCTCGTACTTGAAAATTGAATGTGTTTTTGCGCTTTTCAGACTGTGGTTAACATTAATACGTGTTTCTTCTGCAAATCTGAGCTCTGTGTCAAAAGTTACCTTTTTGGCTGAATTGAGCCCTACTGCCAATTCTGAGATAAACTTTGGTCTAATTCCTCAGGGAAAACTCTTACTTGAAAATTGAATGTGTTTTGTGGTTTTCAGACCGTGGGGAACATGAATATGTGTTTCTACTGCAAATCTGAGCTCAGTGTCAAAAGTTACCTTTTTGGCTGAATTGAGCCCTTCTGCCAATTCTGAGATACACTTTGGTCTAACTCCTCAGGGAAAGCTCGTACTTGAAAATTGAATGTGCTTTTGCTCTTTTTTAGACCGTGGGGAACATGAATATGTGTTTCTACTGCAAGTCTGAGCTCAGTGTCAAAAGTTACCTTTTTGGCTGAATTGAGCCCTACTGCCAATTCTGAGATACACTTTGGTCTAACTCCTCAGGGATCTCTCGTACTTGAAAATTGAATGTGTTTTGTGGTTTTCAGACCGTGGGGAACATGAATATGTGTTTCTACTGCAAATCTGAGCTCAGTGTCAAAAGTTACCTTTTTGGCTGAATTGAGCCCTTCTGCCAATTCTGAGATACACTTTGGTCTAACTCCTCAGGGAAAGCTCGTACTTGAAAATTGAATGTGCTTTTGCTCTTTTTTAGACCGTGGGGAACAGGAATATGTGTTTCTTCTGCAAATCTGAGCTCTGTGTCAAACGTTACGTTTTCTGGTTGAATTGAGGCCTACTGCCAATTCTGAGATGCACTTTGGCCTAATTCCTCAGGGAAAGCTCGTACTTGAAAATTGAATGTGTTTTTGCGCTTTTCAGACTGTGGTTAACATTAATACGTGTTTCTTCTGCAAATCTGAGCTCTGTGTCAAAAGTTACCTTTTTGGCTGAATTGAGCCCTACTGCCAATTCTGAGATAAACTTTGGTCTAATTCCTCAGGGAAAACTCTTACTTGAAAATTGAATATATTTTTGCTCTTTTTTAGACCGTGGGGAACATGAATATGTGTTTCTACTGCAAGTCTGAGCTCAGTGTCAAAAGTTACCTTTTTGGCTGAATTGAGCCCTACTGCCAATTCTGAGATACACTTTGGTCTAACTCCTCAGGGATCTCTCGTACTTGAAAATTGAATGTGTTTTGTGGTTTTCAGACCGTGGGGAACATGAATATGTGTTTCTACTGCAAATCTGAGCTCAGTGTCAAAAGTTACCTTTTTGGCTGAATTGAGCCCTTCTGCCAATTCTGAGATACACTTTGGTCTAACTCCTCAGGGAAAGCTCGTACTTGAAAATTGAATGTGCTTTTGCTCTTTTTTAGACCGTGGGGAACAGGAATATGTGTTTCTTCTGCAAATCTGAGCTCTGTGTCAAACGTTACGTTTTCTGGTTGAATTGAGGCCTACTGCCAATTCTGAGATGCACTTTGGCCTAATTCCTCAGGGAAAGCTCGTACTTGAAAATTGAATGTGTTTTTGCGCTTTTCAGACTGTGGTTAACATTAATACGTTTTTCTTCTGCAAATCTGAGCTCTGTGTCAAAAGTTACCTTTTTGGCTGAATTGAGCCCTACTGCCAATTATGAGATAAACTTTGGTCTAATTCCTCAGGGAAAACTCTTACTTGAAAATTGAATGTGTTTTGTGGTTTTCAGACCGTGGGGAACATGAATATGTGTTTCTACTGCAAATCTGAGCTCAGTGTCAAAAGTTACCTTTTTGGCTGAATTGAGCCCTTCTGCCAATTCTGAGATACACTTTGGTCTAACTCCTCAGGGAAAGCTCGTACTTGAAAATTGAATGTGCTTTTGCTCTTTTTTAGACCGTGGGGAACAGGAATATGTGTTTCTTCTGCAAATCTGAGCTCTGTGTCAAACGTTACGTTTTCTGGTTGAATTGAGGCCTACTGCCAATTCTGAGATGCACTTTGGCCTAATTCCTCAGGGAAAGCTCGTACTTGAAAATTGAATGTGTTTTTGCGCTTTTCAGACTGTGGTTAACATTAATACGTGTTTCTTCTGCAAATCTGAGCTCAGTGTCAAAAGTTACCTTTTTGGCTGAATTGAGCCCTTCTGCCAATTCTGAGATACACTTTGGTCTAACTCCTCAGGGAAAGCTCGTACTTGAAAATTGAATGTGTTTTTGCGCTTTTCAGACTGTGGTTAACATTAATATGTGTTTCTTCTGCAAATCTGAGCTCTGTGTCTAAAGATTTTTCTGGCTGAATTGAATTCAGTTCTGAAATACAGTCTGCACTTTGATCTAACTCCTCAGGGAAAGCTCGTACTTGAAAATTGAATGTGTTTTTCCGCTTTTCAGATTGTGGTTAACATTAATATGTGTTTCTTCTGCAATCCTGAGCTCCGTGTCAAAAGTTAAGTTTTCTGGTTGAATTGAGCCCTACTGCCAATTCTGAGATGCACTTTGGCCTAATTCCTCAGGGAAAGCTCGTACTTGAAAATTGAATGTGTTTTTGCGCTTTTCAGACTGTGGTTAACATTAATACGTGTTTCTTCTGCAAATCTGAGCTCTGTGTCAAAAGTTACCTTTTTGGCTGAATTGAGCCCTACTGCCAATTCTGAGATAAACTTTGGTCTAATTCCTCAGGGAAAACTCTTACTTGAAAATTGAATGTGTTTTGTGGTTTTCAGACCGTGGGGAACATGAATATGTGTTTCTACTGCAAATCTGAGCTCAGTGTCAAAAGTTACCTTTTTGGCTGAATTGAGCCCTTCTGCCAATTCTGAGATACACTTTGGTCTAACTCCTCAGGGAAAGCTCGTACTTGAAAATTGAATGTGCTTTTGCTCTTTTTTAGACCGTGGGGAACATGAATATGTGTTTCTACTGCAAGTCTGAGCTCAGTGTCAAAAGTTACCTTTTTGGCTGAATTGAGCCCTACTGCCAATTCTGAGATACACTTTGGTCTAACTCCTCAGGGATCTCTCGTACTTGAAAATTGAATGTGTTTTGTGGTTTTCAGACCGTGGGGAACATGAATATGTGTTTCTACTGCAAATCTGAGCTCAGTGTCAAAAGTTACCTTTTTGGCTGAATTGAGCCCTTCTGCCAATTCTGAGATACACTTTGGTCTAACTCCTCAGGGAAAGCTCGTACTTGAAAATTGAATGTGCTTTTGCTCTTTTTTAGACCGTGGGGAACAGGAATATGTGTTTCTTCTGCAAATCTGAGCTCTGTGTCAAACGTTACGTTTTCTGGTTGAATTGAGGCCTACTGCCAATTCTGAGATGCACTTTGGCCTAATTCCTCAGGGAAAGCTCGTACTTGAAAATTGAATGTGTTTTTGCGCTTTTCAGACTGTGGTTAACATTAATACGTGTTTCTTCTGCAAATCTGAGCTCTGTGTCAAAAGTTACCTTTTTGGCTGAATTGAGCCCTACTGCCAATTCTGAGATAAACTTTGGTCTAATTCCTCAGGGAAAACTCTTACTTGAAAATTGAATATATTTTTGCTCTTTTTTAGACCGTGGGGAACATGAATATGTGTTTCTACTGCAAGTCTGAGCTCAGTGTCAAAAGTTACCTTTTTGGCTGAATTGAGCCCTACTGCCAATTCTGAGATACACTTTGGTCTAACTCCTCAGGGATCTCTCGTACTTGAAAATTGAATGTGTTTTGTGGTTTTCAGACCGTGGGGAACATGAATATGTGTTTCTACTGCAAATCTGAGCTCAGTGTCAAAAGTTACCTTTTTGGCTGAATTGAGCCCTTCTGCCAATTCTGAGATACACTTTGGTCTAACTCCTCAGGGAAAGCTCGTACTTGAAAATTGAATGTGCTTTTGCTCTTTTTTAGACCGTGGGGAACAGGAATATGTGTTTCTTCTGCAAATCTGAGCTCTGTGTCAAACGTTACGTTTTCTGGTTGAATTGAGGCCTACTGCCAATTCTGAGATGCACTTTGGCCTAATTCCTCAGGGAAAGCTCGTACTTGAAAATTGAATGTGTTTTTGCGCTTTTCAGACTGTGGTTAACATTAATACGTTTTTCTTCTGCAAATCTGAGCTCTGTGTCAAAAGTTACCTTTTTGGCTGAATTGAGCCCTACTGCCAATTCTGAGATAAACTTTGGTCTAATTCCTCAGGGAAAACTCTTACTTGAAAATTGAATGTGTTTTGTGGTTTTCAGACCGTGGGGAACATGAATATGTGTTTCTACTGCAAATCTGAGCTCAGTGTCAAAAGTTACCTTTTTGGCTGAATTGAGCCCTTCTGCCAATTCTGAGATACACTTTGGTCTAACTCCTCAGGGAAAGCTCATACTTGAAAATTGAATGTGCTTTTGCTCTTTTTTAGACCGTGGGGAACAGGAATATGTGTTTCTTCTGCAAATCTGAGCTCTGTGTCAAACGTTACGTTTTCTGGTTGAATTGAGGCCTACTGCCAATTCTGAGATGCACTTTGGCCTAATTCCTCAGGGAAAGCTCGTACTTGAAAATTGAATGTGTTTTTGCGCTTTTCAGACTGTGGTTAACATTAATACGTGTTTCTTCTGCAAATCTGAGCTCAGTGTCAAAAGTTACCTTTTTGGCTGAATTGAGCCCTTCTGCCAATTCTGAGATACACTTTGGTCTAACTCCTCAGGGAAAGCTCGTACTTGAAAATTGAATGTGTTTTGTGGTTTTCAGACCGTGGGGAACATTAATATGTGTTTCTTCTGCAAATCTGAGCTCTGTGTCAAAAGTTAAGTTTTCTGGTTGAATTGAGCCCTACTGCCAATTCTGAGATAAACTTTGGTCTAATTCCTCAGGGAAAACTCTTACTTGAAAATTGAATGTATTTTTGCTCTTTTTTAGACCGTGGGGAACATGAATATGTGTTTCTACTGCAAATCTGAGCTCAGTGTCAAAAGTTACCTTTTTGGCTGAATTGTGCCCTACTGCCAATTCTGAGATACACTTTGGTCTAACACCTCAGGGATCTCTCGTACTTGAAAATTGAATGTGTTTTGTGGTTTTCAGACCGTGGGGAACATGAATATGAGTTTCTTCTGCAAATCTGAGCTCTGTGTCAAAAGTTAAGTTTTCTCGTTGAATTGAGCCCTACTACCAATTCTGAGATACACTTTGGTCTAACTCCTCAGGGAAAGCTCGTACTTGAAAATTGAATGTGTTTTTGGATTTTTAGAACGTGGGGATCATGAATATGTGTTGCTTCTGTAAATCTGAGCTCTGTGTCTAAAGTTATTTCTGGGTGAATTGAATCCAGTTCTGAAATACAGTCTACACTTTGGTCTAACTCCTCAGGGAAAGCTCGTACTTGAAAATTGAATGTGTTTTTGTGCTTTTCAGACTGTGGTTAAAATTAATATGTGTTTCTTCTGCAAATCTGAGCTCTGTGTCAAAAGTTACATTTTCTGGCTGAATTGAGCCCTACTGCCAATTCTGAGATGAACTTTGGTCTAACTCCTCAGGGAAAACTCGTACTTGAAAATTGAATGTATTTTTGCCCTTTTTGAGACCGTGGGGAACATGAATATGTGTTTCTTCTGCAAATCTGAACTCTGTGTCAAAAGTTAAGTTTTCTGGTTGAATTGAGGCCTACTGCCAATTCTGAGATGCACTTTGGCCTAATTCCTCAGGGATCTCTCGTACTTGAAAATTGAATGTGTTTTGTGGTTTTCAGACCATGGGGAACATGAATATGTGTTTCTACTGCAAATCTGAGCTCAGTGTCAAAAGTTACCTTTTTGGCTGAATTGAGCCCTTCTGCCAATTCTGAGATACACTTTGGTCTAACTCCTCAGGGAAAGCTCGTACTTGAAAATTGAATGTGTTTTGTGGTTTTCAGACCGTGGGGAACATTAATATGTGTTTCTTCTGCAAATCTGAGCTCTGTGTCAAAAGTTAAGTTTTCTGGTTGAATTGAGCCCTACTGCCAATTCTGAGATAAACTTTGGTCTAATTCCTCAGGGAAAACTCTTACTTGAAAATTGAATGTATTTTTGCTCTTTTTTAGACCGTGGGGAACATGAATATGTGTTTCTACTGCAAATCTGAGCTCAGTGTCAAAAGTTACCTTTTTGGCTGAATTGTGCCCTACTGCCAATTCTGAGATACACTTTGGTCTAACACCTCAGGGATCTCTCGTACTTGAAAATTGAATGTGCTTTTGCTCTTTTTTAGACCGTGGGGAACAGGAATATGTGTTTCTTCTGCAAATCTGAGCTCTGTGTCAAAAGTTAAGTTTTCTCGTTGAATTGAGCCCTTCTGCCAATTCTGAGATACACTTTGGTCTAACTCCTCAGGGAAAGCTCGTACTTGAAAATTGAATGTGCTTTTGCTCTTTTTTAGACCGTGGGGAACAGGAATATGTGTTTCTTCTGCAAATCTGAGCTCTGTGTCAAACGTTACGTTTTCTGGTTGAATTGAGGCCTACTGCCAATTCTGAGATGCACTTTGGCCTAATTCCTCAGGGAAAGCTCGTACTTGAAAATTGAATGTGTTTTTGCGCTTTTCAGACTGTGGTTAACATTAATACGTGTTTCTTCTGCAAATCTGAGCTCAGTGTCAAAAGTTACCTTTTTGGCTGAATTGAGCCCTTCTGCCAATTCTGAGATACACTTTGGTCTAACTCCTCAGGGAAAGCTCGTACTTGAAAATTGAATGTGTTTTGTGGTTTTCAGACTGTGGGGAACATTAATATGTGTTTCTTCTGCAAATCTGAGCTCTGTGTCAAAAGTTAAGTTTTCTGGTTGAATTGAGCCCTACTGCCAATTCTGAGATAAACTTTGGTCTAATTCCTCAGGGAAAACTCTTACTTGAAAATTGAATATATTTTTGCTCTTTTTTAGACCGTGGGGAACATGAATATGTGTTTCTACTGCAAATCTGAGCTCAGTGTCAAAAGTTACCTTTTTGGCTGAATTGTGCCCTACTGCCAATTCTGAGATACACTTTGGTCTAACACCTCAGGGATCTCTCGTACTTGAAAATTGAATGTGTTTTGTGGTTTTCAGACCGTGGGGAACATGAATATGAGTTTCTTCTGCAAATCTGAGCTCTGTGTCAAAAGTTAAGTTTTCTCGTTGAATTGAGCCCTACTACCAATTCTGAGATACACTTTGGTCTAACTCCTCAGGGAAAGCTCGTACTTGAAAATTGAATGTGTTTTTGGATTTTTAGAACGTGGGGATCATGAATATGTGTTGCTTCTGTAAATCTGAGCTCTGTGTCTAAAGTTATTTCTGGCTGAATTGAATCCAGTTCTGAAATACAGTCTACACTTTCGTCTAACTCCTCAGGGAAAGCTCGTACTTGAAAATTGAATGTGTTTTTGCGCTTTTCAGACTGTGATTAACATTAATATGTGTTGCTTCTGTAAATCTGAGATCTGTGTCTAAAGTTTTTTTCTGGCTGAATTGAATCCAGTTCTGAAATACAGTCTACACTTTGGTCTAACTCCTCAGGGAAAGCTCGTACTTGAAAATTGAATGTGTTTTTGTGCTTTTCAGACTGTGGTTAAAATTAATATGTGTTTCTTCTGCAAATCTGAGCTCTGTGTCAAAAGTTACATTTTCTGGCTGAATTGAGCCCTACTGCCAATTCTGAGATGAACTTTGGTCTAACTCCTCAGGGAAAACTCGTACTTGAAAATTGAATGTATTTTTGCCCTTTTTGAGACCGTGGGGAACATGAATATGTGTTTCTTCTGCAAATCTGAACTCTGTGTCAAAAGTTAAGTTTTCTGGTTGAATTGAGGCCTACTGCCAATTCTGAGATGCACTTTGGCCTAATTCCTCAGGGATCTCTCGTACTTGAAAATTGAATGTGTTTTGTGGTTTTCAGACCATGGGGAACATGAATATGTGTTTCTACTGCAAATCTGAGCTCAGTGTCAAAAGTTACCTTTTTGGCTGAATTGAGCCCTACTGCCAATTCTGAGATAAACTTTGGTCTAATTCCTCAGGGAAAACTCTTACTTGAAAATTGAATATATTTTTGCTCTTTTTTAGACCGTGGGGAACATGAATATGTGTTTCTACTGCAAGTCTGAGCTCAGTGTCAAAAGTTACCTTTTTGGCTGAATTGAGCCCTACTGCCAATTCTGAGATACACTTTGGTCTAACTCCTCAGGGATCTCTCGTACTTGAAAATTGAATGTGTTTTGTGGTTTTCAGACCGTGGGGAACATGAATATGTGTTTCTACTGCAAATCTGAGCTCAGTGTCTAAAGTTACCTTTTTGGCTGAATTGAGCCCTTCTGCCAATTCTGAGATACACTTTGGTCTAACTCCTCAGGGAAAGCTCGTACTTGAAAACTGAATGTGCTTTTGCTCTTTTTTAGACCGTGGGGAACAGGAATATGTGTTTCTTATGCAAATCTGAGCTCTGTGTCAAACGTTACGTTTTCTGGTTGAATTGAGGCCTACTGCCAATTCTGAGATGCACTTTGGCCTAATTCCTCAGGGAAAGCTCGTACTTGAAAATTGAATGTGTTTTTGCGCTTTTCAGACTGTGGTTAACATTAATACGTGTTTCTTCTGCAAATCTGAGCTCTGTGTCAAAAGTTACCTTTTTGGCTGAATTGAGCCCTACTGCCAATTCTGAGATAAACTTTGGTCTAATTCCTCAGGGAAAACTCTTACTTGAAAATTGAATATATTTTTGCTCTTTTTTAGACCGTGGGGAACATGAATATGTGTTTCTACTGCAAGTCTGAGCTCAGTGTCAAAAGTTACCTTTTTGGCTGAATTGAGCCCTACTGCCAATTCTGAGATACACTTTGGTCTAACTCCTCAGGGATCTCTCGTACTTGAAAATTGAATGTGTTTTGTGGTTTTCAGACCGTGGGGAACATGAATATGTGTTTCTACTGCAAATCTGAGCTCAGTGTCAAAAGTTACCTTTTTGGCTGAATTGAGCCCTTCTGCCAATTCTGAGATACACTTTGGTCTAACTCCTCAGGGAAAGCTCGTACTTGAAAATTGAATGTGCTTTTGCTCTTTTTTAGACCGTGGGGAACAGGAATATGTGTTTCTTCTGCAAATCTGAGCTCTGTGTCAAACGTTACGTTTTCTGGTTGAATTGAGGCCTACTGCCAATTCTGAGATGCACTTTGGCCTAATTCCTCAGGGAAAGCTCGTACTTGAAAATTGAATGTGTTTTTGCGCTTTTCAGACTGTGGTTAACATTAATACGTGTTTCTTCTGCAAATCTGAGCTCTGTGTCAAAAGTTACCTTTTTGGCTGAATTGAGAACCTACTGCCAATTCTGAGATAAACTTTGGTCTAATTCCTCAGGGAAAACTCTTACTTGAAAATTGAATATATTTTTGCTCTTTTTTAGACCGTGGGGAACATGAATATGTGTTTCTACTGCAAGTCTGAGCTCAGTGTCAAAAGTTACCTTTTTGGCTGAATTGAGCCCTACTGCCAATTCTGAGATACACTTTGGTCTAACTCCTCAGGGATCTCTCGTACTTGAAAATTGAATGTGTTTTGTGGTTTTCAGACCGTGGGGAACATGAATATGTGTTTCTACTGCAAATCTGAGCTCAGTGTCAAAAGTTACCTTTTTGGCTGAATTGAGCCCTTCTGCCAATTCTGAGATACACTTTGGTCTAACTCCTCAGGGAAAGCTCGTACTTGAAAATTGAATGTGCTTTTGCTCTTTTTTAGACCGTGGGGAACAGGAATATGTGTTTCTTCTGCAAATCTGAGCTCTGTGTCAAACGTTACGTTTTCTGGTTGAATTGAGGCCTACTGCCAATTCTGAGATGCACTTTGGCCTAATTCCTCAGGGAAAGCTCGTACTTGAAAATTGAATGTGTTTTTGCGCTTTTCAGACTGTGGTTAACATTAATACGTGTTTCTTCTGCAAATCTGAGCTCTGTGTCAAAAGTTACCTTTTTGGCTGAATTGAGCCCTACTGCCAATTCTGAGATAAACTTTGGTCTAATTCCTCAGGGAAAACTCTTACTTGAAAATTGAATGTCTTTTGTGGTTTTCAGACCGTGGGGAACATGAATATGTGTTTCTACTGCAAATCTGAGCTCAGTGTCAAAAGTTACCTTTTTGGCTGAATTGAGCCCTTCTGCCAATTCTGAGATACACTTTGGTCTAACTCCTCAGGGAAAGCTCGTACTTGAAAATTGAATGTGCTTTTGCTCTTTTTTAGACCGTGGGGAACAGGAATATGTGTTTCTTCTGCAAATCTGAGCTCTGTGTCAAACGTTACGTTTTCTGGTTGAATTGAGGCCTACTGCCAATTCTGAGATGCACTTTGGCCTAATTCCTCAGGGAAAGCTCGTACTTGAAAATTGAATGTGTTTTTGCGCTTTTCAGACTGTGGTTAACATTAATACGTGTTTCTTCTGCAAATCTGAGCTCAGTGTCAAAAGTTACCTTTTTGGCTGAATTGAGCCCTTCTGCCAATTCTGAGATACACTTTGGTCTAACTCCTCAGGGAAAGCTCGTACTTGAAAATTGAATGTGTTTTGTGGTTTTCAGACCGTGGGGAACATGAATATGAGTTTCTTCTGCAAATCTGAGCTCTGTGTCAAAAGTTAAGTTTTCTCGTTGAATTGAGCCCTACTACCAATTCTGAGATACACTTTGGTCTAACTCCTCAGGGAAAGCTCGTACTTGAAAATTGAATGTGTTTTTGGATTTTTAGAACGTGGGGATCATGAATATGTGTTGCTTCTGTAAATCTGAGCTCTGTGTCTAAAGTTATTTCTGGCTGAATTGAATCCAGTTCTGAAATACAGTCTACACTTTCGTCTAACTCCTCAGGGAAAGCTCGTACTTGAAAATTGAATGTGTTTTTGCGCTTTTCAGACTGTGGTTAACATTAATATGTGTTGCTTCTGTAAATCTGAGATCTGTGTCTAAAGTTTTTTTCTGGCTGAATTGAATCCAGTTCTGAAATACAGTCTACACTTTGGTCTAACTCCTCAGGGAAAGCTCGTACTTGAAAATTGAATGTGTTTTTGTGCTTTTCAGACTGTGGTTAAAATTAATATGTGTTTCTTCTGCAAATCTGAGCTCTGTGTCAAAAGTTACATTTTCTGGCTGAATTGAGCCCTACTGCCAATTCTGAGATGAACTTTGGTCTAACTCCTCAGGGAAAACTCGTACTTGAAAATTGAATGTATTTTTGCCCTTTTTGAGACCGTGGGGAACATGAATATGTGTTTCTTCTGCAAATCTGAACTCTGTGTCAAAAGTTAAGTTTTCTGGTTGAATTGAGGCCTAATGCCAATTCTGAGATGCACTTTGGCCTAATTCCTCAGGGATCTCTCGTACTTGAAAATTGAATGTGTTTTTGCACTTTTCAGACCGTGGTTAACATTAATACGTGTTTCTTCTGCAAATCTGAGCTCAGTGTCAAAAGTTACCTTTTTGGCTGAATTGAGCCCTTCTGCCAATTCTGAGATACACTTTGGTCTAACTCCTCAGGGAAAGCTCGTACTTGAAAATTGAATGTGTTTTGTGGTTTTCAGACCGTGGGGAACATTAATATGTGTTTCTTCTGCAAATCTGAGCTCTGTGTCAAAAGTTAAGTTTTCTGGTTGAATTGAGCCCTACTGCCAATTCTGAGATAAACTTTGGTCTAATTCCTCAGGGAAAACTCTTACTTGAAAATTGAATGTATTTTTGCTCTTTTTTAGACCGTGGGGAACATGAATATGTGTTTCTACTGCAAATCTGAGCTCAGTGTCAAAAGTTACCTTTTTGGCTGAATTGTGCCCTACTGCCAATTCTGAGATACACTTTGGTCTAACACCTCAGGGATCTCTCGTACTTGAAAATTGAATGTGTTTTGTGGTTTTCAGACCGTGGGGAACATGAATATGAGTTTCTTCTGCAAATCTGAGCTCTGTGTCAAAAGTTAAGTTTTCTCGTTGAATTGAGCCCTACTACCAATTCTGAGATACACTTTGGTCTAACTCCTCAGGGAAAGCTCGTACTTGAAAATTGAATGTGTTTTTGGATTTTTAGAATGTGGGGATCATGAATATGTGTTGCTTCTGTAAATCTGAGCTCTGTGTCTAAAGTTATTTCTGGCTGAATTGAATCCAGTTCTGAAATACAGTCTACACTTTCGTCTAACTCCTCAGGGAAAGCTCGTACTTGAAAATTGAATGTGTTTTTGCGCTTTTCAGACTGTGGTTAACATTAATATGTGTTGCTTCTGTAAATCTGAGATCTGTGTCTAAAGTTTTTTTCTGGCTGAATTGAATCCAGTTCTGAAATACAGTCTACACTTTGGTCTAACTCCTCAGGGAAAGCTCGTACTTGAAAATTGAATGTGTTTTTGTGCTTTTCAGACTGTGGTTAAAATTAATATGTGTTTCTTCTGCAAATCTGAGCTCTGTGTCAAAAGTTACATTTTCTGGCTGAATTGAGCCCTACTGCCAATTCTGAGATGAACTTTGGTCTAACTCCTCAGGGAAAACTCGTACTTGAAAATTGAATGTATTTTTGCCCTTTTTGAGACCGTGGGGAACATGAATATGTGTTTCTTCTGCAAATCTGAACTCTGTGTCAAAAGTTAAGTTTTCTGGTTGAATTGAGGCCTACTGCCAATTCTGAGATGCACTTTGGCCTAATTCCTCAGGGATCTCTCGTACTTGAAAATTGAATGTGTTTTGTGGTTTTCAGACCATGGGGAACATGAATATGTGTTTCTACTGCAAATCTGAGCTCAGTGTCAAAAGTTACCTTTTTGGCTGAATTGAGCCCTTCTGCCAATTCTGAGATACACTTTGGTCTAACTCCTCAGGGAAAGCTCGTACTTGAAAATTGAATGTGTTTTTGCGCTTTTCAGACTGTGGTTAACATTAATATGTGTTTCTTCTGCAAATCTGAGCTCTGTGTCTAAAGATTTTTCTGGCTGAATTGAATTCAGTTCTGAAATACAGTCTGCACTTTGATCTAACTCCTCAGGGAAAGCTCGTACTTGAAAATTGAATGTGTTTTTCCGCTTTTCAGATTGTGGTTAACATTAATATGTGTTTCTTCTGCAATCCTGAGCTCCGTGTCAAAAGTTAAGTTTTCTGGTTGAATTGAGCCCTACTGCCAATTCTGAGATACACTTTGGTCTAACTCCTCAGGGAAAGCTCGTACTTGAAAATTGAATGTGTTTTTGCGCTTTTCAAACTGTGGTTAACATGAATATGTGTTTCTTCTGCAAATCTGAGCTCTGTGTCAAAAGTTAAGTTTTCTGGTTGAATTGAGCCCTACTGCCAATTCTGAGATACACTTTGGTCTAACTCCTCAGGGAAAGCTCGTACTTGAAAATTGAATGTGTTTTTGCGCTTTTCAGACTGTGGTTAACATTAATACGTGTTTCTTCTGCAAATCTGAGCTCTGTGTCAAAAGTTACCTTTTTGGCTGAATTGAGCCCTACTGCCAATTCTGAGATACACTTTGGTCTAACTCCTCAGGGATCTCTCGTACTTGAAAATTGAATGTGTTTTGTGGTTTTCAGACCGTGGGGAACATGAATATGTGTTTCTACTGCAAATCTGAACTCTGTGTCAAAAGTTAAGTTTTCTGGTTGAATTGAGGCCTACTGCCAATTCTGAGATGCACTTTGGCCTAATTCCTCAGGGATCTCTCGTACTTGAAAATTGAATGTGTTTTGTGGTTTTCAGACCATGGGGAACATGAATATGTGTTTCTACTGCAAATCTGAGCTCAGTGTCAAAAGTTACCTTTTTGGCTGAATTGAGCCCTTCTGCCAATTCTGAGATACACTTTGGTCTAACTCCTCAGGGAAAGCTCGTACTTGAAAATTGAATGTGTTTTTGCGCTTTTCAGACTGTGGTTAACATTAATATGTGTTTCTTCTGCAAATCTGAGCTCTGTGTCTAAAGATTTTTCTGGCTGAATTGAATTCAGTTCTGAAATACAGTCTGCACTTTGATCTAACTCCTCAGGGAAAGCTCGTACTTGAAAATTGAATGTGTTTTTCCGCTTTTCAGATTGTGGTTAACATTAATATGTGTTTCTTCTGCAATCCTGAGCTCCGTGTCAAAAGTTAAGTTTTCTGGTTGAATTGAGCCCTACTGCCAATTCTGAGATACACTTTGGTCTAACTCCTCAGGGAAAGCTCGTACTTGAAAATTGAATGTGTTTTTGCGCTTTTCAAACTGTAGTTAACATGAATATGTGTTTCTTCTGCAAATCTGAGCTCTGTGTCAAAAGTTAAGTTTTCTGGTTGAATTGAGCCCTACTGCCAATTCTGAGATACACTTTGGTCTAACTCCTCAGGGAAAGCTCGTACTTGAAAATTGAATGTGTTTTTGCGCTTTTCAAACTGTGGTTAACATGAATATGTGTTTCTTCTGCAAATCTGAGCTCTGTGTCAAAAGTTAAGTTTTCTGGTTGAATTGAGCCCTACTGCCAATTCTGAGATACACTTTGGTCTAACTCCTCAGGGAAAGCTCGTACTTGAAAATTGAATGTGTTTTTGCGCTTTTCAGACTGTGGTTAACATTAATACGTGTTTCTTCTGCAAATCTGAGCTCTGTGTCAAAAGTTACCTTTTTGGCTGAATTGAGCCCTACTGCCAATTCTGAGATACACTTTGGTCTAACTCCTCAGGGATCTCTCGTACTTGAAAATTGAATGTGTTTTGTGGTTTTCAGACCGTGGGGAACATGAATATGTGTTTCTACTGCAAATCTGAGCTCAGTGTCAAAAGTTACCTTTTTGGCTGAATTGAGCCCTTCTGCCAATTCTGAGATACACTTTGGTCTAACTCCTCAGGGAAAGCTCGTACTTGAAAATTGAATGTGCTTTTGCTCTTTTTTAGACCGTGGGGAACAGGAATATGTGTTTCTTCTGCAAATCTGAGCTCTGTGTCAAACGTTACGTTTTCTGGTTGAATTGAGGCCTACTGCCAATTCTGAGATGCACTTTGGCCTAATTCCTCAGGGAAAGCTCGTACTTGAAAATTGAATGTGTTTTTGCGCTTTTCAGACAGTGGTTAACATTAATACGTGTTTCTTCTGCAAATCTGAGCTCTTTGTCAAAAGTTACCTTTTTGGCTGAATTGAGCCCTACTGCCAATTCTGAGATAAACTTTGGTCTAATTCCTCAGGGAAAACTCTTACTTGAAAATTGAATGTGTTTTGTGGTTTTCAGACCGTGGGGAACATGAATATGTGTTTCTACTGCAAATCTGAGCTCAGTGTCAAAAGTTACCTTTTTGGCTGAATTGAGCCCTTCTGCCAATTCTGAGATACACTTTGGTCTAACTCCTCAGGGAAAGCTCGTACTTGAAAATTGAATGTGCTTTTGCTCTTTTTTAGACCGTGGGGAACAGGAATATGTGTTTCTTCTGCAAATCTGAGCTCTGTGTCAAACGTTACGTTTTCTGGTGAATTGAGGCCTACTGCCAATTCTGAGATGCACTTTGGCCTAATTCCTCAGGGAAAGCTCGTACTTGAAAATTGAATGTGTTTTTGCGCTTTTCAGACTGTGGTTAACATTAATACGTGTTTCTTCTGCAAATCTGAGCTCAGTGTCAAAAGTTACCTTTTTGGCTGAATTGAGCCCTTCTGCCAATTCTGAGATACACTTTGGTCTAACTCCTCAGGGAAAGCTCGTACTTGAAAATTGAATGTGTTTTGTGGTTTTCAGACCGTGGGGAACATTAATATGTGTTTCTTCTGCAAATCTGAGCTCTGTGTCAAAAGTTAAGTTTTCTGGTTGAATTGAGCCCTACTACCAATTCTGAGATACACTTTGGTCTAACTCCTCAGGGAAAGCTCGTACTTGAAAATTGAATGTGTTTTTGGATTTTTAGAACGTGGGGATCATGAATATGTGTTGCTTCTGTAAATCTGAGCTCTGTGTCTAAAGTTATTTCTGGCTGAATTGAATCCAGTTCTGAAATACAGTCTACACTTTCGTCTAACTCCTCAGGGAAAGCTCGTACTTGAAAATTGAATGTGTTTTTGCGCTTTTCAGACTGTGGTTAACATTAATATGTGTTGCTTCTGTAAATCTGAGATCTGTGTCTTAAGTTTTTTTCTGGCTGAATTGAATCCAGTTCTGAAATACAGTCTACACTTTGGTCTAACTCCTCAGGGAAAGCTCGTACTTGAAAATTGAATGTGTTTTTGTGCTTTTCAGACTGTGGTTAAAATTAATATGTGTTTCTTCTGCAAATCTGAGCTCTGTGTCAAAAGTTACATTTTCTGGCTGAATTGAGCCCTACTGCCAATTCTGAGATGAACTTTGGTCTAACTCCTCAGGGAAAACTCGTACTTGAAAATTGAATGTATTTTTGCCCTTTTTGAGACCGTGGGGAACATGAATATGTGTTTCTTCTGCAAATCTGAACTCTGTGTCAAAAGTTAAGTTTTCTGGTTGAATTGAGGCCTACTGCCAATTCTGAGATGCACTTTGGCCTAATTCCTCAGGGATCTCTCGTACTTGAAAATTGAATGTGTTTTGTGGTTTTCAGACCATGGGGAACATGAATATGTGTTTCTACTGCAAATCTGAGCTCAGTGTCAAAAGTTACCTTTTTGGCTGAATTGAGCCCTTCTGCCAATTCTGAGATACACTTTGGTCTAACTCCTCAGGGAAAGCTCGTACTTGAAAATTGAATGTGTTTTTGCGCTTTTCAGACTGTGGTTAACATTAATATGTGTTTCTTCTGCAAATCTGAGCTCTGTGTCTAAAGATTTTTCTGGCTGAATTGAATTCAGTTCTGAAATACAGTCTGCACTTTGATCTAACTCCTCAGGGAAAGCTCGTACTTGAAAATTGAATGTGTTTTTCCGCTTTTCAGATTGTGGTTAACATTAATATGTGTTTCTTCTGCAATCCTGAGCTCCGTGTCAAAAGTTAAGTTTTCTGGTTGAATTGAGCCCTACTGCCAATTCTGAGATACACTTTGGTCTAACTCCTCAGGGAAAGCTCGTACTTGAAAATTGAATGTGTTTTTGCGCTTTTCAGACTGTGGTTAACATTAATACGTGTTTCTTCTGCAAATCTGAGCTCTGTGTCAAAAGTTACCTTTTTGGCTGAATTGAGCCCTACTGCCAATTCTGAGATAAACTTTGGTCTAATTCCTCAGGGAAAACTCTTACTTGAAAATTGAATATATTTTTGCTCTTTTTTAGACCGTGGGGAACATGAATATGTGTTTCTACTGCAAATCTGAGCTCAGTGTCAAAAGTTACCTTTTTGGCTGAATTGAGCCCTACTGCCAATTCTGAGATACACTTTGGTCTAACTCCTCAGGGATCTCTCGTACTTGAAAATTGAATGTGTTTTGTGGTTTTCAGACCGTGGGGAACATGAATATGTGTTTCTACTGCAAATCTGAGCTCAGTGTCAAAAGTTACCTTTTTCGCTGAATTGAGCCCTTCTGCCAATTCTGAGATACACTTTGGTCTAACTCCTCAGGGAAAGCTCGTACTTGAAAATTGAATGTGCTTTTGCTCTTTTTTAGACCGTGGGGAACAGGAATATGTGTTTCTTCTGCAAATCTGAGCTCTGTGTCAAACGTTACGTTTTCTGGTTGAATTGAGGCCTACAGCCAATTCTGAGATGAACTTTGGCCTAATTCCTCAGGGATCTCTCGTACTTGAAAATTGAATGTGTTTTGTGGTTTTCAGACCATGGGGAACATGAATATGTGTTTCTACTGCAAATCTGAGCTCAGTGTCAAAAGTTACCTTTTTGGCTGAATTGAGCCCTTCTGCCAATTCTGAGATACACTTTGGTCTAACTCCTCAGGGAAAGCTCGTACTTGAAAATTGAATGTGTTTTTGCGCTTTTCAGACTGTGGTTAACATTAATATGTGTTTCTTCTGCAAATCTGAGCTCTGTGTCTAAAGATTTTTCTGGCTGAATTGAATTCAGTTCTGAAATACAGTCTGCACTTTGATCTAACTCCTCAGGGAAAGCTCGTACTTGAAAATTGAATGTGTTTTTCCGCTTTTCAGATTGTGGTTAACATTAATATGTGTTTCTTCTGCAATCCTGAGCTCCGTGTCAAAAGTTAAGTTTTCTGGTTGAATTGAGCCCTACTGCCAATTCTGAGATGCACTTTGGCCTAATTCCTCAGGGAAAGCTCGTACTTGAAAATTGAATGTGTTTTTGCGCTTTTCAGACTGTGGTTAACATTAATACGTGTTTCTTCTGCAAATCTGAGCTCTGTGTCAAAAGTTACCTTTTTGGCTGAATTGAGCCCTACTGCCAATTCTGAGATAAACTTTGGTCTAATTCCTCAGGGAAAACTCGTACTTGAAAATTGAATGTGCTTTTGCTCTTTTTTAGACCGTGGGGAACAGGAATATGTGTTTCTTCTGCAAATCTGAGCTCTGTGTCAAACGTTACGTTTTCTGGTTGAATTGAGGCCTACTGCCAATTTTGAGATGCACTTTGGCCTAATTCCTCAGGGAAAGCTCGTACTTGAAAATTGAATGTGTTTTTGCGCTTTTCAGACTGTGGTTAACATTAATACGTGTTTCTTCTGCAAATCTGAGCTCAGTGTCAAAAGTTACCTTTTTGGCTGAATTGAGCCCTTCTGCCAATTCTGAGATACACTTTGGTCTAACTCCTCAGGGAAAGCTCGTACTTGAAAATTGAATGTGTTTTGTGGTTTTCAGACCGTGGGGAACATTAATATGTGTTTCTTCTGCAAATCTGAGCACTGTGTCAAAAGTTAAGTTTTCTGGTTGAATTGAGCCCTACTACCAATTCTGAGATACAGTTTGGTCTAACTCCTCAGGGAAAGCTCGTACTTGAAAATTGAATGTGTTTTTGGATTTTTAGAACGTGGGGATCATGAATATGTGTTGCTTCTGTAAATCTGAGCTCTGTGTCTAAAGTTATTTCTGGCTGAATTGAATCCAGTTCTGAAATACAGTCTACACTTTCGTCTAACTCCTCAGGGAAAGCTCGTACTTGAAAATTGAATGTGTTTTTGTGCTTTTCAGACTGTGGTTAAAATTAATATGTGTTTCTTCTGCAAATCTGAGCTCTGTGTCAAACGTTACGTTTTCTGGTTGAATTGAGGCCTACTGCCAATTCTGAGATGCACTTTGGCCTAATTCCTCAGGGATCTCTCGTACTTGAAAATTGAATGTGTTTTGTGGTTTTCAGACCATGGGGAACATGAATATGTGTTTCTACTGCAAATCTGAGCTCAGTGTCAAAAGTTACCTTTTTGGCTGAATTGAGCCCTTCTGCCAATTCTGAGATACACTTTGGTCTAACTCCTCAGGGAAAGCTCGTACTTGAAAATTGAATGTGTTTTTGCGCTTTTCAGACTGTGGTTAACATTAATATGTGTTTCTTCTGCAAATCTGAGCTCTGTGTCTAAAGATTTTTCTGGCTGAATTGAATTCAGTTCTGAAATACAGTCTGCACTTTGATCTAACTCCTCAGGGAAAGCTCGTACTTGAAAATTGAATGTGTTTTTCCGCTTTTCAGATTGTGGTTAACATTAATATGTGTTTCTTCTGCAATCCTGAGCTCCGTGTCAAAAGTTAAGTTTTCTGGTTGAATTGAGCCCTACTGCCAATTCTGAGATACACTTTGGTCTAACTCCTCAGGGAAAGCTCGTACTTGAAAATTGAATGTGTTTTTGCGCTTTTCAAACTGTGGTTAACATGAATATGTGTTTCTTCTGCAAATCTGAGCTCTGTGTCAAAAGTTAAGTTTTCTGGTTGAATTGAGCCCTACTGCCAATTCTGAGATACACTTTGGTCTAACTCCTCAGGGAAAGCTCGTACTTGAAAATTGAATGTGTTTTTGCGCTTTTCAGACTGTGGTTAACATTAATACGTGTTTCTTCTGCAAATCTGAGCTCTGTGTCAAAAGTTACCTTTTTGGCTGAATTGAGCCCTACTGCCAATTCTGAGATAAACTTTGGTCTAATTCCTCAGGGAAAACTCTTACTTGAAAATTGAATATATTTTTGCTCTTTTTTAGACCGTGGGGAACATGAATATGTGTTTCTACTGCAAATCTTAGCTCAGTGTCAAAAGTTACCTTTTTGGCTGAATTGAGCCCTACTGCCAATTCTGAGATACACTTTGGTCTAACTCCTCAGGGATCTCTCGTACTTGAAAATTGAATGTGTTTTGTGGTTTTCAGACCGTGGGGAACATGAATATGTGTTTCTACTGCAAATCTGAGCTCAGTGTCAAAAGTTACCTTTTTCGCTGAATTGAGCCCTTCTGCCAATTCTGAGATACACTTTGGTCTAACTCCTCAGGGAAAGCTCGTACTTGAAAATTGAATGTGCTTTTGCTCTTTTTTAGACCGTGGGGAACAGGAATATGTGTTTCTTCTGCAAATCTGAGCTCTGTGTCAAACGTTACGTTTTCTGGTTGAATTGAGGCCTACTGCCAATTCTGAGATGAACTTTGGCCTAATTCCTCAGGGATCTCTCGTACTTGAAAATTGAATGTGTTTTGTGGTTTTCAGACCATGGGGAACATGAATATGTGTTTCTACTGCAAATCTGAGCTCAGTGTCAAAAGTTACCTTTTTGGCTGAATTGAGCCCTTCTGCCAATTCTGAGATACACTTTGGTCTAACTCCTCAGGGAAAGCTCGTACTTGAAAATTGAATGTGTTTTTGCGCTTTTCAGACTGTGGTTAACATTAATATGTGTTTCTTCTGCAAATCTGAGCTCTGTGTCTAAAGATTTTTCTGGCTGAATTGAATTCAGTTCTGAAATACAGTCTGCACTTTGATCTAACTCCTCAGGGAAAGCTCGTACTTGAAAATTGAATGTGTTTTTCCGCTTTTCAGATTGTGGTTAACATTAATATGTGTTTCTTCTGCAATCCTGAGCTCCGTGTCAAAAGTTAAGTTTTCTGGTTGAATTGAGCCCTACTGCCAATTCTGAGATGCACTTTGGCCTAATTCCTCAGGGAAAGCTCGTACTTGAAAATTGAATGTGTTTTTGCGCTTTTCAGACTGTGGTTAACATTAATACGTGTTTCTTCTGCAAATCTGAGCTCTGTGTCAAAAGTTACCTTTTTGGCTGAATTGAGCCCTACTGCCAATTCTGAGATAAACTTTGGTCTAATTCCTCAGGGAAAACTCTTACTTGAAAATTGAATGTGTTTTGTGGTTTTCAGACCGTGGGGAACATGAATATGTGTTTCTACTGCAAATCTGAGCTCAGTGTCAAAAGTTACCTTTTTGGCTGAATTGAGCCCTTCTGCCAATTCTGAGATACACTTTGGTCTAACTCCTCAGGGAAAGCTCGTACTTGAAAATTGAATGTGCTTTTGCTCTTTTTTAGACCGTGGGGAACATGAATATGTGTTTCTACTGCAAGTCTGAGCTCAGTGTCAAAAGTTACCTTTTTGGCTGAATTGAGCCCTACTGCCAATTCTGAGATACACTTTGGTCTAACTCCTCAGGGATCTCTCGTACTTGAAAATTGAATGTGTTTTGTGGTTTTCAGACCGTGGGGAACATGAATATGTGTTTCTACTGCAAATCTGAGCTCAGTGTCAAAAGTTACCTTTTTGGCTGAATTGAGCCCTTCTGCCAATTCTGAGATACACTTTGGTCTAACTCCTCAGGGAAAGCTCGTACTTGAAAATTGAATGTGCTTTTGCTCTTTTTTAGACCGTGGGGAACAGGAATATGTGTTTCTTCTGCAAATCTGAGCTCTGTGTCAAACGTTACGTTTTCTGGTTGAATTGAGGCCTACTGCCAATTCTGAGATGCACTTTGGCCTAATTCCTCAGGGAAAGCTCGTACTTGAAAATTGAATGTGTTTTTGCGCTTTTCAGACTGTGGTTAACATTAATACGTGTTTCTTCTGCAAATCTGAGCTCAGTGTCAAAAGTTACCTTTTTGGCTGAATTGAGCCCTTCTGCCAATTCTGAGATACACTTTGGTCTAACTCCTCAGGGAAAGCTCGTACTTGAAAATTGAATGTGTTTTGTGGTTTTCAGACCGTGGGGAACATTAATATGTGTTTCTTCTGCAAATCTGAGCTCTGTGTCAAAAGTTAAGTTTTCTGGTTGAATTGAGCCCTACTGCCAATTCTGAGATAAACTTTGGTCTAATTCCTCAGGGAAAACTCTTACTTGAAAATTGAATGTATTTTTGCTCTTTTTTAGACCGTGGGGAACATGAATATGTGTTTCTACTGCAAATCTGAGCTCAGTGTCAAAAGTTACCTTTTTGGCTGAATTGTGCCCTACTGCCAATTCTGAGATACACTTTGGTCTAACACCTCAGGGATCTCTCGTACTTGAAAATTGAATGTGTTTTGTGGTTTTCAGACCGTGGGGAACATGAATATGAGTTTCTTCTGCAAATCTGAGCTCTGTGTCAAAAGTTAAGTTTTCTCGTCGAATTGAGCCCTACTACCAATTCTGAGATACACTTTGGTCTAACTCCTCAGGGAAAGCTCGTACTTGAAAATTGAATGTGTTTTTGGATTTTTAGAACGTGGGGATCATGAATATGTGTTGCTTCTGTAAATCTGAGCTCTGTGTCTAAAGTTATTTCTGGCTGAATTGAATCCAGTTCTGAAATACAGTCTACACTTTCGTCTAACTCCTCAGGGAAAGCTCGTACTTGAAAATTGAATGTGTTTTTGCGCTTTTCAGACTGTGGTTAACATTAATATGTGTTGCTTCTGTAAATCTGAGATCTGTGTCTAAAGTTTTTTTCTGGCTGAATTGAATCCAGTTCTGAAATACAGTCTACACTTTGGTCTAACTCCTCAGGGAAAGCTCGTACTTGAAAATTGAATGTGTTTTTGTGCTTTTCAGACTGTGGTTAAAATTAATATGTGTTTCTTCTGCAAATCTGAGCTCTGTGTCAAAAGTTACATTTTCTGGCTGAATTGAGCCCTACTGCCAATTCTGAGATGAACTTTGGTCTAACTCCTCACGGAAAACTCGTACTTGAAAATTGAATGTATTTTTGCCCTTTTTGAGACCGTGGGGAACATGAATATGTGTTTCTTCTGCAAATCTGAACTCTGTGTCAAAAGTTACCTTTTTGGCTGAATTGAGCCCTTCTGCCAATTCTGAGATACACTTTGGTCTAACTCCTCAGGGAAAGCTCGTACTTGAAAATTGAATGTGTTTTGTGGTTTTCAGACCGTGGGGAACATTAATATGTGTTTCTTCTGCAAATCTGAGCTCTGTGTCAAAAGTTAAGTTTTCTGGTTGAATTGAGCCCTACTGCCAATTCTGAGATAAACTTTGGTCTAATTCCTCAGGGAAAACTCTTACTTGAAAATTGAATGTATTTTTGCTCTTTTTTAGACCGTGGGGAACATGAATATGTGTTTCTACTGCAAATCTGAGCTCAGTGTCAAAAGTTACCTTTTTGGCTGAATTGTGCCCTACTGCCAATTCTGAGATACACTTTGGTCTAACACCTCAGGGATCTCTCGTACTTGAAAATTGAATGTGTTTTGTGGTTTTCAGACCGTGGGGAACATGAATATGAGTTTCTTCTGCAAATCTGAGCTCTGTGTCAAAAGTTAAGTTTTCTCGTCGAATTGAGCCCTACTACCAATTCTGAGATACACTTTGGTCTAACTCCTCAGGGAAAGCTCGTACTTGAAAATTGAATGTGTTTTTGGATTTTTAGAACGTGGGGATCATGAATATGTGTTGCTTCTGTAAATCTGAGCTCTGTGTCTAAAGTTATTTCTGGCTGAATTGAATCCAGTTCTGAAATACAGTCTACACTTTCGTCTAACTCCTCAGGGAAAGCTCGTACTTGAAAATTGAATGTGTTTTTGCGCTTTTCAGACTGTGGTTAACATTAATATGTGTTGCTTCTGTAAATCTGAGATCTGTGTCTAAAGTTTTTTTCTGGCTGAATTGAATCCAGTTCTGAAATACAGTCTACACTTTGGTCTAACTCCTCAGGGAAAGCTCGTACTTGAAAATTGAATGTGTTTTTGTGCTTTTCAGACTGTGGTTAAAATTAATATGTGTTTCTTCTGCAAATCTGAGCTCTGTGTCAAAAGTTACATTTTCTGGCTGAATTGAGCCCTACTGCCAATTCTGAGATGAACTTTGGTCTAACTCCTCACGGAAAACTCGTACTTGAAAATTGAATGTATTTTTGCCCTTTTTGAGACCGTGGGGAACATGAATATGTGTTTCTTCTGCAAATCTGAACTCTGTGTCAAAAGTTACCTTTTTTGCTGAATTGAGCCCTTCTGCCAATTCTGAGATACACTTTGGTCTAACTCCTCAGGGAAAGCTCGTACTTGAAAATTGAATGTGCTTTTGCTCTTTTTTAGACCGTGGGGAACAGGAATATGTGTTTCTTCTGCAAATCTGAGCTCTGTGTCAAACGTTACGTTTTCTGGTTGAATTGAGGCCTACTGCCAATTCTGAGATGCACTTTGGCCTAATTCCTCAGGGAAAGCTCGTACTTGAAAATTGAATGTGTTTTTGCGCTTTTCAGACTGTGGTTAACATTAATACGTGTTTCTTCTGCAAATCTGAGCTCTGTGTCAAAAGTTACCTTTTTGGCTGAATTGAGCCCTACTGCCAATTCTGAGATAAACTTTGGTCTAATTCCTCAGGGAAAACTCTTACTTGAAAATTGAATGTGTTTTGTGGTTTTCAGACCGTGGGGAACATGAATATGTGTTTCTACTGCAAATCTGAGCTCAGTGTCAAAAGTTACCTTTTTGGCTGAATTGAGCCCTTCTGCCAATTCTGAGATACACTTTGGTCTAACTCCTCAGGGAAAGCTCGTACTTGAAAATTGAATGTGCTTTTGCTCTTTTTTAGACCGTGGGGAACAGGAATATGTGTTTCTTCTGCAAATCTGAGCTCTGTGTCAAACGTTACGTTTTCTGGTTGAATTGAGGCCTACTGCCAATTCTGAGATGCACTTTGGCCTAATTCCTCAGGGAAAGCTCGTACTTGAAAATTGAATGTGTTTTTGCGCTTTTCAGACTGTGGTTAACATTAATACGTGTTTCTTCTGCAAATCTGAGCTCAGTGTCAAAAGTTACCTTTTTGGCTGAATTGAGCCCTTCTGCCAATTCTGAGATACACTTTGGTCTAACTCCTCAGGGAAAGCTCGTACTTGAAAATTGAATGTGTTTTGTGGTTTTCAGACCGTGGGGAACATTAATATGTGTTTCTTCTGCAAATCTGAGCTCTGTGTCAAAAGTTAAGTTTTCTGGTTGAATTGAGCCCTACTGCCAATTCTGAGATAAACTTTGGTCTAATTCCTCAGGGAAAACTCTTACTTGAAAATTGAATGTATTTTTGCTCTTTTTTAGACCGTGGGGAACATGAATATGTGTTTCTACTGCAAATCTGAGCTCAGTGTCAAAAGTTACCTTTTTGGCTGAATTGTGCCCTACTGCCAATTCTGAGATACACTTTGGTCTAACACCTCAGGGATCTCTCGTACTTGAAAATTGAATGTGTTTTGTGGTTTTCAGACCGTGGGGAACATGAATATGAGTTTCTTCTGCAAATCTGAGCTCTGTGTCAAAAGTTAAGTTTTCTCGTCGAATTGAGCCCTACTACCAATTCTGAGATACACTTTGGTCTAACTCCTCAGGGAAAGCTCGTACTTGAAAATTGAATGTGTTTTTGGATTTTTAGAACGTGGGGATCATGAATATGTGTTGCTTCTGTAAATCTGAGCTCTGTGTCTAAAGTTATTTCTGGCTGAATTGAATCCAGTTCTGAAATACAGTCTACACTTTCGTCTAACTCCTCAGGGAAAGCTCGTACTTGAAAATTGAATGTGTTTTTGCGCTTTTCAGACTGTGGTTAACATTAATATGTGTTGCTTCTGTAAATCTGAGATCTGTGTCTAAAGTTTTTTTCTGGCTGAATTGAATCCAGTTCTGAAATACAGTCTACACTTTGGTCTAACTCCTCAGGGAAAGCTCGTACTTGAAAATTGAATGTGTTTTTGTGCTTTTCAGACTGTGGTTAAAATTAATATGTGTTTCTTCTGCAAATCTGAGCTCTGTGTCAAAAGTTACATTTTCTGGCTGAATTGAGCCCTACTGCCAATTCTGAGATGAACTTTGGTCTAACTCCTCACGGAAAACTCGTACTTGAAAATTGAATGTATTTTTGCCCTTTTTGAGACCGTGGGGAACATGAATATGTGTTTCTTCTGCAAATCTGAACTCTGTGTCAAAAGTTACCTTTTTGGCTGAATTGAGCCCTTCTGCCAATTCTGAGATACACTTTGGTCTAACTCCTCAGGGAAAGCTCGTACTTGAAAATTGAATGTGTTTTGTGGTTTTCAGACCGTGGGGAACATTAATATGTGTTTCTTCTGCAAATCTGAGCTCTGTGTCAAAAGTTAAGTTTTCTGGTTGAATTGAGCCCTACTGCCAATTCTGAGATAAACTTTGGTCTAATTCCTCAGGGAAAACTCTTACTTGAAAATTGAATGTATTTTTGCTCTTTTTTAGACCGTGGGGAACATGAATATGTGTTTCTACTGCAAATCTGAGCTCAGTGTCAAAAGTTACCTTTTTGGCTGAATTGTGCCCTACTGCCAATTCTGAGATACACTTTGGTCTAACACCTCAGGGATCTCTCGTACTTGAAAATTGAATGTGTTTTGTGGTTTTCAGACCGTGGGGAACATGAATATGAGTTTCTTCTGCAAATCTGAGCTCTGTGTCAAAAGTTAAGTTTTCTCGTTGAATTGAGCCCTACTACCAATTCTGAGATACACTTTGGTCTAACTCCTCAGGGAAAGCTCGTACTTGAAAATTGAATGTGTTTTTGGATTTTTAGAACGTGGGGATCATGAATATGTGTTGCTTCTGTAAATCTGAGCTCTGTGTCTAAAGTTATTTCTGGCTGAATTGAATCCATTTCTGAAATACAGTCTACACTTTCGTCTAACTCCTCAGGGAAAGCTCGTACTTGAAAATTGAATGTGTTTTTGCGATTTTCAGACTGTGGTTAACATTAATATGTGTTGCTTCTGTAAATCTGAGATCTGTGTCTAAAGTTTTTTTCTGGCTGAATTGAATCCAGTTCTGAAATACAGTCTACACTTTGGTCTAACTCCTCAGGGAAAGCTCGTACTTGAAAATTGAATGTGTTTTTGTGCTTTTCAGACTGTGGTTAAAATTAATATGTGTTTCTTCTGCAAATCTGAGCTCTGTGTCAAAAGTTACATTTTCTGGCTGAATTGAGCCCTACTGCCAATTCTGAGATGAACTTTGGTCTAACTCCTCAGGGAAAACTCGTACTTGAAAATTGAATGTATTTTTGCCCTTTTTGAGACCGTGGGGAACATGAATATGTGTTTCTTCTGCAAATCTGAACTCTGTGTCAAAAGTTAAGTTTTCTGGTTGAATTGAGGCCTACTGCCAATTCTGAGATGCACTTTGGCCTAATTCCTCAGGGATCTCTCGTACTTGAAAATTGAATGTGTTTTGTGGTTTTCAGACCATGGGGAACATGAATATGTGTTTCTACTGCAAATCTGAGCTCAGTGTCAAAAGTTACCTTTTTGGCTGAATTGAGCCCTTCTGCCAATTCTGAGATACACTTTGGTCTAACTCCTCAGGGAAAGCTCGTACTTGAAAATTGAATGTGTTTTTGCGCTTTTCAGACTGTGGTTAACATTAATATGTGTTTCTTCTGCAAATCTGAGCTCTGTGTCTAAAGATTTTTCTGGCTGAATTGAATTCAGTTCTGAAATACAGTCTGCACTTTGATCTAACTCCTCAGGGAAAGCTCGTACTTGAAAATTGAATGTGTTTTTCCGCTTTTCAGATTGTGGTTAACATTAATATGTGTTTCTTCTGCAATCCTGAGCTCCGTGTCAAAAGTTAAGTTTTCTGGTTGAATTGAGCCCTACTGCCAATTCTGAGATACACTTTGGTCTAACTCCTCAGGGAAAGCTCGTACTTGAAAATTGAATGTGTTTTTGCGCTTTTCAAACTGTGGTTAACATGAATATGTGTTTCTTCTGCAAATCTGAGCTCTGTGTCAAAAGTTACCTTTTTGGCTGAATTGAGCCCTTCTGCCAATTCTGAGATACACTTTGGTCTAATTCCTCAGGGAAAACTCTTACTTGAAAATTGAATATATTTTTGCTCTTTTTTAGACCGTGGGGAACATGAATATGTGTTTCTACTGCAAGTCTGAGCTCAGTGTCAAAAGTTACCTTTTTGGCTGAATTGAGCCCTACTGCCAATTCTGAGATACACTTTGGTCTAACTCCTCAGGGATCTCTCGTACTTGAAAATTGAATGTGTTTTGTGGTTTTCAGACCGTGGGGAACATGAATATGTGTTTCTACTGCAAATCTGAGCTCAGTGTCAAAAGTTACCTTTTTGGCTGAATTGAGCCCTTCTGCCAATTCTGAGATACACTTTGGTCTAACTCCTCAGGGAAAGCTCGTACTTGAAAATTGAATGTGCTTTTGCTCTTTTTTAGACCGTGGGGAACAGGAATATGTGTTTCTTCTGCAAATCTGAGCTCTGTGTCAAACGTTACGTTTTCTGGTTGAATTGAGGCCTACTGCCAATTCTGAGATGCACTTTGGCCTAATTCCTCAGGGAAAGCTCGTACTTGAAAATTGAATGTGTTTTTGCGCTTTTCAGACTGTGGTTAACATTAATACGTGTTTCTTCTGCAAATCTGAGCTCTGTGTCAAAAGTTACCTTTTTGGCTGAATTGAGCCCTACTGCCAATTCTGAGATAAACTAAATTCCTCAGGGAAAACTCTTACTTGAAAATTGAATGTGTTTTGTGGTTTTCAGACCATGGGGAACATGAATATGTGTTTCTACTGCAAATCTGAGCTCAGTGTCAAAAGTTACCTTTTTGGCTGAATTGAGCCCTTCTGCCAATTCTGAGATACACTTTGGTCTAACTCCTCAGGGAAAGCTCGTACTTGAAAATTGAATGTGCTTTTGCTCTTTTTTAGACCGTGGGGAACAGGAATATGTGTTTCTTCTGCAAATCTGAGCTCTGTGTCAAACGTTACGTTTTCTGGTTGAATTGAGGCCTACTGCCAATTCTGAGATGCACTTTGGCCTAATTCCTCAGGGAAAGCTCGTACTTGAAAATTGAATGTGTTTTTGCGCTTTTCAGACTGTGGTTAACATTAATACGTGTTTCTTCTGCAAATCTGAGCTCAGTGTCAAAAGTTACCTTTTTGGCTGAATTGAGCCCTTCTGCCAATTCTGAGATACACTTTGGTCTAACTCCTCAGGGAAAGCTCGTACTTGAAAATTGAATGTGTTTTGTGGTTTTCAGACCGTGGGGAACATTAATATGTGTTTCTTCTGCAAATCTGAGCTCTGTGTCAAAAGTTAAGTTTTCTGGTTGAATTGAGCCCTACTGCCAATTCTGAGATAAACTTTGGTCTAATTCCTCAGGGAAAACTCTTACTTGAAAATTGAATGTATTTTTGCTCTTTTTTAGACCGTGGGGAACATGAATATGTGTTTCTACTGCAAATCTGAGCTCAGTGTCAAAAGTTACCTTTTTGGCTGAATTGTGCCCTACTGCCAATTCTGAGATACACTTTGGTCTAACACCTCAGGGATCTCTCGTACTTGAAAATTGAATGTGTTTTGTGGTTTTCAGACCGTGGGGAACATGAATATGAGTTTCTTCTGCAAATCTGAGCTCTGTGTCAAAAGTTAAGTTTTCTCGTTGAATTGAGCCCTACTACCAATTCTGAGATACACTTTGGTCTAACTCCTCAGGGAAAGCTCGTACTTGAAAATTGAATGTGTTTTTGGATTTTTAGAACGTGGGGATCATGAATATGTGTTGCTTCTGTAAATCTGAGCTCTGTGTCTAAAGTTATTTCTGGCTGAATTGAATCCAGTTCTGAAATACAGTCTACACTTTCGTCTAACTCCTCAGGGAAAGCTCGTACTTGAAAATTGAATGTGTTTTTGCGCTTTTCAGACTGTGGTTAACATTAATATGTGTTGCTTCTGTAAATCTGAGATCTGTGTCTAAAGTTTTTTTCTGGCTGAATTGAATCCAGTTCTGAAATACAGTCTACACTTTGGTCTAACTGCTCAGGGAAAGCTCGTACTTGAAAATTGAATGTGTTTTTGTGCTTTTCAGACTGTGGTTAAAATTAATATGTGTTTCTTCTGCAAATCTGAGCTCTGTGTCAAAAGTTACATTTTCTGGCTGAATTGAGCCCTACTGCCAATTCTGAGATGAACTTTGGTCTAACTCCTCACGGAAAACTCGTACTTGAAAATTGAATGTATTTTTGCCCTTTTTGAGACCGTGGGGAACATGAATATGTGTTTCTTCTGCAAATCTGAACTCTGTGTCAAAAGTTAAGTTTTCTGGTTGAATTGAGGCCTACTGCCAATTCTGAGATGCACTTTCGCCTAATTCCTCAGGGATCTCTCGTACTTGAAAATTGAATGTGTTTTGTGGTTTTCAGACCATGGGGAACATGAATATGTGTTTCTACTGCAAATCTGAGCTCAGTGTCAAAAGTTACCTTTTTGGCTGAATTGAGCCCTTCTGCCAATTCTGAGATACACTTTGGTCTAACTCCTCAGGGAAAGCTCGTACTTGAAAATTGAATGTGTTTTTGCGCTTTTCAGACTGTGGTTAACATTAATACGTGTTTCTTCTGCAAATCTGAGCTCTGTGTCAAAAGTTACCTTTTTGGCTGAATTGAGCCCTACTGCCAATTCTGAGATACACTTTGGTCTAACTCCTCAGGGATCTCTCGTACTTGAAAATTGAATGTGTTTTGTGGTTTTCAGACCGTGGGGAACATGAATATGTGTTTCTACTGCAAATCTGAACTCTGTGTCAAAAGTTAAGTTTTCTGGTTGAATTGAGGCCTACTGCCAATTCTGAGATGCACTTTGGCCTAATTCCTCAGGGATCTCTCGTACTTGAAAATTGAATGTGTTTTGTGGTTTTCAGACCATGGGGAACATGAATATGTGTTTCTACTGCAAATCTGAGCTCAGTGTCAAAAGTTACCTTTTTGGCTGAATTGAGCCCTTCTGCCAATTCTGAGATACACTTTGGTCTAACTCCTCAGGGAAAGCTCGTACTTGAAAATTGAATGTGTTTTTGCACTTTTCAGACTGTGGTTAACATTAATATGTGTTTCTTCTGCAAATCTGAGCTCTGTGTCTAAAGATTTTTCTGGCTGAATTGAATTCAGTTCTGAAATACAGTCTGCACTTTGATCTAACTCCTCAGGGAAAGCTCGTACTTGAAAATTGAATGTGTTTTTCCGCTTTTCAGATTGTGGTTAACATTAATATGTGTTTCTTCTGCAATCCTGAGCTCCGTGTCAAAAGTTAAGTTTTCTGGTTGAATTGAGCCCTACTGCCAATTCTGAGATACACTTTGGTCTAACTCCTCAGGGAAAGCTCGTACTTGAAAATTGAATGTGTTTTTGCGCTTTTCAGACTGTGGTTAACATTAATACGTGTTTCTTCTGCAAATCTGAGCTCTGTGTCAAAAGTTACCTTTTTGGCTGAATTGAGCCCTACTGCCAATTTTGAGATACACTTTGGTCTAACTCCTCAGGGATCTCTCGTACTTGAAAATTGAATGTGTTTTGTGGTTTTCAGACCGTGGGGAACATGAATATGTGTTTCTACTGCAAATCTGAACTCTGTGTCAAAAGTTAAGTTTTCTGGTTGAATTGAGGCCTACTGCCAATTCTGAGATGCACTTTGGCCTAATTCCTCAGGGATCTCTCGTACTTGAAAATTGAATGTGTTTTGTGGTTTTCAGACCATGGGGAACATGAATATGTGTTTCTACTGCAAATCTGAGCTCAGTGTCAAAAGTTACCTTTTTGGCTGAATTGAGCCCTTCTGCCAATTCTGAGATACACTTTGGTCTAACTCCTCAGGGAAAGCTCGTACTTGAAAATTGAATGTGTTTTTGCGCTTTTCAGACTGTGGTTAACATTAATATGTGTTTCTTCTGCAAATCTGAGCTCTGTGTCTAAAGATTTTTCTGGCTGAATTGAATTCAGTTCTGAAATACAGTCTGCACTTTGATCTAACTCCTCAGGGAAAGCTCGTACTTGAAAATTGAATGTGTTTTTCCGCTTTTCAGATTGTGGTTAACATTAATATGTGTTTCTTCTGCAATCCTGAGCTCCGTGTCAAAAGTTAAGTTTTCTGGTTGAATTGAGCCCTACTGCCAATTCTGAGATACACTTTGGTCTAACTCCTCAGGGAAAGCTCGTACTTGAAAATTGAATGTGTTTTTGCGCTTTTCAAACTGTGGTTAACATGAATATGTGTTTCTTCTGCAAATCTGAGCTCTGTGTCAAAAGTTAAGTTTTCTGGTTGAATTGAGCCCTACTGCCAATTCTGAGATACACTTTGGTCTAACTCCTCAGGGAAAGCTCGTACTTGAAAATTGAATGTGTTTTTGCGCTTTTCAAACTGTGGTTAACATGAATATGTGTTTCTTCTGCAAATCTGAGCTCTGTGTCAAAAGTTAAGTTTTCTGGTTGAATTGAGCCCTACTGCCAATTCTGAGATACACTTTGGTCTAACTCCTCAGGGAAAGCTCGTACTTGAAAATTGAATGTGTTTTTGCGCTTTTCAGACTGTGGTTAACATTAATACGTGTTTCTTCTGCAAATCTGAGCTCTGTGTCAAAAGTTACCTTTTTGGCTGAATTGAGCCCTACTGCCAATTCTGAGATACACTTTGGTCTAACTCCTCAGGGATCTCTCGTACTTGAAAATTGAATGTGTTTTGTGGTTTTCAGACCGTGGGGAACATGAATATGTGTTTCTACTGCAAATCTGAGCTCAGTGTCAAAAGTTACCTTTTTGGCTGAATTGAGCCCTTCTGCCAATTCTGAGATACACTTTGGTCTAACTCCTCAGGGAAAGCTCGTACTTGAAAATTGAATGTGCTTTTGCTCTTTTTTAGACCGTGGGGAACAGGAATATGTGTTTCTTCTGCAAATCTGAGCTCTGTGTCAAACGTTACGTTTTCTGGTTGAATTGAGGCCTACTGCCAATTCTGAGATGCACTTTGGCCTAATTCCTCAGGGAAAGCTCGTACTTGAAAATTGAATGTGTTTTTGCGCTTTTCAGACTGTGGTTAACATTAATACGTGTTTCTTCTGCAAATCTGAGCTCTTTGTCAAAAGTTACCTTTTTGGCTGAATTGAGCCCTACTGCCAATTCTGAGATAAACTTTGGTCTAATTCCTCAGGGAAAACTCTTACTTGAAAATTGAATGTGTTTTGTGGTTTTCAGACCGTGGGGAACATGAATATGTGTTTCTACTGCAAATCTGAGCTCAGTGTCAAAAGTTACCTTTTTGGCTGAATTGAGCCCTTCTGCCAATTCTGAGATACACTTTGGTCTAACTCCTCAGGGAAAGCTCGTACTTGAAAATTGAATGTGCTTTTGCTCTTTTTTAGACCGTGGGGAACAGGAATATGTGTTTCTTCTGCAAATCTGAGCTCTGTGTCAAACGTTACGTTTTCTGGTTGAATTGAGGCCTACTGCCAATTCTGAGATGCACTTTGGCCTAATTCCTCAGGGAAAGCTCGTACTTGAAAATTGAATGTGTTTTTGCGCTTTTCAGACTGTGGTTAACATTAATACGTGTTTCTTCTGCAAATCTGAGCTCAGTGTCAAAAGTTACCTTTTTGGCTGAATTGAGCCCTTCTGCCAATTCTGAGATACACTTTGGTCTAACTCCTCAGGGAAAGCTCGTACTTGAAAATTGAATGTGTTTTGTGGTTTTCAGACCGTGGGGAACATTAATATGTGTTTCTTCTGCAAATCTGAGCTCTGTGTCAAAAGTTAAGTTTTCTGGTTGAATTGAGCCCTACTACCAATTCTGAGATACACTTTGGTCTAACTCCTCAGGGAAAGCTCGTACTTGAAAATTGAATGTGTTTTTGGATTTTTAGAACGTGGGGATCATGAATATGTGTTGCTTCTGTAAATCTGAGCTCTGTGTCTAAAGTTATTTCTGGCTGAATTGAATCCAGTTCTGAAATACAGTCTACACTTTCGTCTAACTCCTCAGGGAAAGCTCGTACTTGAAAATTGAATGTGTTTTTGCGCTTTTCAGACTGTGGTTAACATTAATATGTGTTGCTTCTGTAAATCTGAGATCTGTGTCTTAAGTTTTTTTCTGGCTGAATTGAATCCAGTTCTGAAATACAGTCTACACTTTGGTCTAACTCCTCAGGGAAAGCTCGTACTTGAAAATTGAATGTGTTTTTGTGCTTTTCAGACTGTGGTTAAAATTAATATGTGTTTCTTCTGCAAATCTGAGCTCTGTGTCAAAAGTTACATTTTCTGGCTGAATTGAGCCCTACTGCCAATTCTGAGATGAACTTTGGTCTAACTCCTCAGGGAAAACTCGTACTTGAAAATTGAATGTATTTTTGCCCTTTTTGAGACCGTGGGGAACATGAATATGTGTTTCTTCTGCAAATCTGAACTCTGTGTCAAAAGTTAAGTTTTCTGGTTGAATTGAGGCCTACTGCCAATTCTGAGATGCACTTTGGCCTAATTCCTCAGGGATCTCTCGTACTTGAAAATTGAATGTGTTTTGTGGTTTTCAGACCATGGGGAACATGAATATGTGTTTCTACTGCAAATCTGAGCTCAGTGTCAAAAGTTACCTTTTTGGCTGAATTGAGCCCTTCTGCCAATTCTGAGATACACTTTGGTCTAACTCCTCAGGGAAAGCTCGTACTTGAAAATTGAATGTGTTTTTGCGCTTTTCAGACTGTGGTTAACATTAATATGTGTTTCTTCTGCAAATCTGAGCTCTGTGTCTAAAGATTTTTCTGGCTGAATTGAATTCAGTTCTGAAATACAGTCTGCACTTTGATCTAACTCCTCAGGGAAAGCTCGTACTTGAAAATTGAATGTGTTTTTGCGCTTTTCAGACTGTGGTTAACATTAATACGTGTTTCTTCTGCAAATCTGAGCTCTGTGTCAAAAGTTACCTTTTTGGCTGAATTGAGCCCTACTGCCAATTCTGAGATAAACTTTGGTCTAATTCCTCAGGGAAAACTCTTACTTGAAAATTGAATATATTTTTGCTCTTTTTTAGACCGTGGGGAACATGAATATGTGTTTCTACTGCAAATCTGAGCTCAGTGTCAAAAGTTACCTTTTTGGCTGAATTGAGCCCTACTGCCAATTCTGAGATACACTTTGGTCTAACTCCTCAGGGATCTCTCGTACTTGAAAATTGAATGTGTTTTGTGGTTTTCAGACCGTGGGGAACATGAATATGTGTTTCTACTGCAAATCTGAGCTCAGTGTCAAAAGTTACCTTTTTCGCTGAATTGAGCCCTTCTGCCAATTCTGAGATACACTTTGGTCTAACTCCTCAGGGAAAGCTAGTACTTGAAAATTGAATGTGTTTTTGCGCTTTTCAGACTGTGGTTAACATTAATACGTGTTTCTTCTGCAAATCTGAGCTCAGTGTCAAAAGTTACCTTTTTGGCTGAATTGAGCCCTTCTGCCAATTCTGAGATACACTTTGGTCTAACTCCTCAGGGAAAGCTCGTACTTGAAAATTGAATGTGTTTTGTGGTTTTCAGACCGTGGGGAACATTAATATGTGTTTCTTCTGCAAATCTGAGCTCTGTGTCAAAAGTTAAGTTTTCTGGTTGAATTGAGCCCTACTGCCAATTCTGAAGTAAACTTTGGTCTAATTCCTCAGGGAAAACTCTTACTTGAAAATTGAATGTATTTTTGCTCTTTTTTAGACCGTGGGGAACATGAATATATGTTTCTACTGCAAATCTGAGCTCAGTGTCAAAAGTTACCTTTTTGGCTGAATTGTGCCCTACTGCCAATTCTGAGATACACTTTGGTCTAACACCTCAGGGATCTCTCGTACTTGAAAATTGAATGTGTTTTGTGGTTTTCAGACCGTGGGGAACATGAATATGAGTTTCTTCTGCAAATCTGAGCTCTGTGTCAAAAGTTAAGTTTTCTCGTTGAATTGAGCCCTACTACCAATTCTGAGATACACTTTGGTCTAACTCCTCAGGGAAAGCTCGTACTTGAAAATTGAATGTGTTTTTGGATTTTTAGAACGTGGGGATCATGAATATGTGTTGCTTCTGTAAATCTGAGCTCTGTGTCTAAAGTTATTTCTGGCTGAATTGAATCCAGTTCTGAAATACAGTCTACACTTTCGTCTAACTCCTCAGGGAAAGCTCGTACTTGAAAATTGAATGTGTTTTTGTGCTTTTCAGACTGTGGTTAAAATTAATATGTGTTTCTTCTGCAAATCTGAGCTCTGTGTCAAAAGTTACATTTTCTGGCTGAATTGAGCCCTACTGCCAATTCTGAGATGAACTTTGGTCTAACTCCTCAGGGAAAACTCGTACTTGAAAATTGAATGTGCTTTTGCTCTTTTTTAGACCGTGGGGAACAGGAATATGTGTTTCTTCTGCAAATCTGAGCTCTGTGTCAAACGTTACGTTTTCTGGTTGAATTGAGGCCTACTGCCAATTCTGAGATGCACTTTGGCCTAATTCCTCAGGGATCTCTCGTACTTGAAAATTGAATGTGTTTTGTGGTTTTCAGACCATGGGGAACATGAATATGTGTTTCTACTGCAAATCTGAGCTCAGTGTCAAAAGTTACCTTTTTGGCTGAATTGAGCCCTTCTGCCAATTCTGAGATACACTTTGGTCTAACTCCTCAGGGAAAGCTCGTACTTGAAAATTGAATGTGTTTTTCCGCTTTTCAGATTGTGGTTAACATTAATATGTGTTTCTTCTGCAATCCTGAGCTCCGTGTCAAAAGTTAAGTTTTCTGGTTGAATTGAGCCCTACTGCCAATTCTGAGATACACTTTGGTCTAACTCCTCAGGGAAAGCTCGTACTTGAAAATTGAATGTGTTTTTGCGCTTTTCAAACTGTGGTTAACATGAATATGTGTTTCTTCTGCAAATCTGAGCTCTGTGTCAAAAGTTAAGTTTTCTGGTTGAATTGAGCCCTACTGCCAATTCTGAGATACACTTTGGTCTAACTCCTCAGGGAAAGCTCGTACTTGAAAATTGAATGTGTTTTTGCGCTTTTCAGACTGTGGTTAACATTAATACGTGTTTCTTCTGCAAATCTGAGCTCTGTGTCAAAAGTTACCTTTTTCGTTGAATTGAGCCCTTCTGCCAATTCTGAGATACACTTTGGTCTAACTCCTCAGGGAAAGCTCGTACTTGAAAATTGAATGTGCTTTTGCTCTTTTTTAGACCGTGGGGAACAGGAATATGTGTTTCTTCTGCAAATCTGAGCTCTGTGTCAAACGTTACGTTTTCTGGTTGAATTGAGGCCTACTGCCAATTCTGAGATGAACTTTGGCCTAATTCCTCAGGGATCTCTCGTACTTGAAAATTGAATGTGTTTTGTGGTTTTCAGACCATGGGGAACATGAATATGTGTTTCTACTGCAAATCTGAGCTCAGTGTCAAAAGTTACCTTTTTGGCTGAATTGAGCCCTTCTGCCAATTCTGAGATACACTTTGGTCTAACTCCTCAGGGAAAGCTCGTACTTGAAAATTGAATGTGTTTTTGCGCTTTTCAGACTGTGGTTAACATTAATATGTGTTTCTTCTGCAAATCTGAGCTCTGTGTCTAAAGATTTTTCTGGCTGAATTGAATTCAGTTCTGAAATACAGTCTGCACTTTGATCTAACTCCTCAGGGAAAGCTCGTACTTGAAAATTGAATGTGTTTTTCCGCTTTTCAGATTGTGGTTAACATTAATATGTGTTTCTTCTGCAATCCTGAGCTCCGTGTCAAAAGTTAAGTTTTCTGGTTGAATTGAGCCCTACTGCCAATTCTGAGATGCACTTTGGCCTAATTCCTCAGGGAAAGCTCGTACTTGAAAATTGAATGTGTTTTTGCGCTTTTCAGACTGTGGTTAACATTAATACGTGTTTCTTCTGCAAATCTGAGCTCTGTGTCAAAAGTTACCTTTTTGGCTGAATTGAGCCCTACTGCCAATTCTGAGATAAACTTTGGTCTAATTCCTCAGGGAAAACTCTTACTTGAAAATTGAATGTGTTTTGTGGTTTTCAGACCGTGGGGAACATGAATATGTGTTTCTACTGCAAATCTGAGCTCAGTGTCAAAAGTTACCTTTTTGGCTGAATTGAGCCCTTCTGCCAATTCTGAGATACACTTTGGTCTAACTCCTCAGGGAAAGCTCGTACTTGAAAATTGAATGTGCTTTTGCTCTTTTTTAGACCGTGGGGAACATGAATATGTGTTTCTACTGCAAGTCTGAGCTCAGTGTCAAAAGTTACCTTTTTGGCTGAATTGAGCCCTACTGCCAATTCTGAGATACACTTTGGTCTAACTCCTCAGGGATCTCTCGTACTTGAAAATTGAATGTGTTTTGTGGTTTTCAGACCGTGGGGAACATGAATATGTGTTTCTACTGCAAATCTGAGCTCAGTGTCAAAAGTTACCTTTTTGGCTGAATTGAGCCCTTCTGCCAATTCTGAGATACACTTTGGTCTAACTCCTCAGGGAAAGCTCGTACTTGAAAATTGAATGTGCTTTTGCTCTTTTTTAGACCGTGGGGAACAGGAATATGTGTTTCTTCTGCAAATCTGAGCTCTGTGTCAAACGTTACGTTTTCTGGTTGAATTGAGGCCTACTGCCAATTCTGAGATGCACTTTGGCCTAATTCCTCAGGGAAAGCTCGTACTTGAAAATTGAATGTGTTTTTGCGCTTTTCAGACTGTGGTTAACATTAATACGTGTTTCTTCTGCAAATCTGAGCTCTGTGTCAAAAGTTACCTTTTTGGCTGAATTGAGCCCTACTGCCAATTCTGAGATAAACTTTGGTCTAATTCCTCAGGGAAAACTCTTACTTGAAAATTGAATATATTTTTGCTCTTTTTTAGACCGTGGGGAACATGAATATGTGTTTCTACTGCAAGTCTGAGCTCAGTGTCAAAAGTTACCTTTTTGGCTGAATTGAGCCCTACTGCCAATTCTGAGATACACTTTGGTCTAACTCCTCAGGGATCTCTCGTACTTGAAAATTGAATGTGTTTTGTGGTTTTCAGACCGTGGGGAACATGAATATGTGTTTCTACTGCAAATCTGAGCTCAGTGTCAAAAGTTACCTTTTTGGCTGAATTGAGCCCTTCTGCCAATTCTGAGATACACTTTGGTCTAACTCCTCAGGGAAAGCTCGTACTTGAAAATTGAATGTGCTTTTGCTCTTTTTTAGACCGTGGGGAACAGGAATATGTGTTTCTTCTGCAAATCTGAGCTCTGTGTCAAACGTTACGTTTTCTGGTTGAATTGAGGCCTACTGCCAATTCTGAGATGCACTTTGGCCTAATTCCTCAGGGAAAGCTCGTACTTGAAAATTGAATGTGTTTTTGCGCTTTTCAGACTGTGGTTAACATTAATACGTTTTTCTTCTGCAAATCTGAGCTCTGTGTCAAAAGTTACCTTTTTGGCTGAATTGAGCCCTACTGCCAATTATGAGATAAACTTTGGTCTAATTCCTCAGGGAAAACTCTTACTTGAAAATTGAATGTGTTTTGTGGTTTTCAGACCGTGGGGAACATGAATATGTGTTTCTACTGCAAATCTGAGCTCAGTGTCAAAAGTTACCTTTTTGGCTGAATTGAGCCCTTCTGCCAATTCTGAGATACACTTTGGTCTAACTCCTCAGGGAAAGCTCGTACTTGAAAATTGAATGTGCTTTTGCTCTTTTTTAGACCGTGGGGAACAGGAATATGTGTTTCTTCTGCAAATCTGAGCTCTGTGTCAAACGTTACGTTTTCTGGTTGAATTGAGGCCTACTGCCAATTCTGAGATGCACTTTGGCCTAATTCCTCAGGGAAAGCTCGTACTTGAAAATTGAATGTGTTTTTGCGCTTTTCAGACTGTGGTTAACATTAATATGTGTTTCTTCTGCAAATCTGAGCTCTGTGTCTAAAGATTTTTCTGGCTGAATTGAATTCAGTTCTGAAATACAGTCTGCACTTTGATCTAACTCCTCAGGGAAAGCTCGTACTTGAAAATTGAATGTGTTTTTCCGCTTTTCAGATTGTGGTTAACATTAATATGTGTTTCTTCTGCAATCCTGAGCTCCGTGTCAAAAGTTAAGTTTTCTGGTTGAATTGAGCCCTACTGCCAATTCTGAGATGCACTTTGGCCTAATTCCTCAGGGAAAGCTCGTACTTGAAAATTGAATGTGTTTTTGCGCTTTTCAGACTGTGGTTAACATTAATACGTGTTTCTTCTGCAAATCTGAGCTCTGTGTCAAAAGTTACCTTTTTGGCTGAATTGAGCCCTACTGCCAATTCTGAGATAAACTTTGGTCTAATTCCTCAGGGAAAACTCTTACTTGAAAATTGAATGTGTTTTGTGGTTTTCAGACCGTGGGGAACATGAATATGTGTTTCTACTGCAAATCTGAGCTCAGTGTCAAAAGTTACCTTTTTGGCTGAATTGAGCCCTTCTGCCAATTCTGAGATACACTTTGGTCTAACTCCTCAGGGAAAGCTCGTACTTGAAAATTGAATGTGCTTTTGCTCTTTTTTAGACCGTGGGGAACATGAATATGTGTTTCTACTGCAAGTCTGAGCTCAGTGTCAAAAGTTACCTTTTTGGCTGAATTGAGCCCTACTGCCAATTCTGAGATACACTTTGGTCTAACTCCTCAGGGATCTCTCGTACTTGAAAATTGAATGTGTTTTGTGGTTTTCAGACCGTGGGGAACATGAATATGTGTTTCTACTGCAAATCTGAGCTCAGTGTCAAAAGTTACCTTTTTGGCTGAATTGAGCCCTTCTGCCAATTCTGAGATACACTTTGGTCTAACTCCTCAGGGAAAGCTCGTACTTGAAAATTGAATGTGCTTTTGCTCTTTTTTAGACCGTGGGGAACAGGAATATGTGTTTCTTCTGCAAATCTGAGCTCTGTGTCAAACGTTACGTTTTCTGGTTGAATTGAGGCCTACTGCCAATTCTGAGATGCACTTTGGCCTAATTCCTCAGGGAAAGCTCGTACTTGAAAATTGAATGTGTTTTTGCGCTTTTCAGACTGTGGTTAACATTAATACGTGTTTCTTCTGCAAATCTGAGCTCTGTGTCAAAAGTTACCTTTTTGGCTGAATTGAGCCCTACTGCCAATTCTGAGATAAACTTTGGTCTAATTCCTCAGGGAAAACTCTTACTTGAAAATTGAATATATTTTTGCTCTTTTTTAGACCGTGGGGAACATGAATATGTGTTTCTACTGCAAGTCTGAGCTCAGTGTCAAAAGTTACCTTTTTGGCTGAATTGAGCCCTACTGCCAATTCTGAGATACACTTTGGTCTAACTCCTCAGGGATCTCTCGTACTTGAAAATTGAATGTGTTTTGTGGTTTTCAGACCGTGGGGAACATGAATATGTGTTTCTACTGCAAATCTGAGCTCAGTGTCAAAAGTTACCTTTTTGGCTGAATTGAGCCCTTCTGCCAATTCTGAGATACACTTTGGTCTAACTCCTCAGGGAAAGCTCGTACTTGAAAATTGAATGTGCTTTTGCTCTTTTTTAGACCGTGGGGAACAGGAATATGTGTTTCTTCTGCAAATCTGAGCTCTGTGTCAAACGTTACGTTTTCTGGTTGAATTGAGGCCTACTGCCAATTCTGAGATGCACTTTGGCCTAATTCCTCAGGGAAAGCTCGTACTTGAAAATTGAATGTGTTTTTGCGCTTTTCAGACTGTGGTTAACATTAATACGTTTTTCTTCTGCAAATCTGAGCTCTGTGTCAAAAGTTACCTTTTTGGCTGAATTGAGCCCTACTGCCAATTCTGAGATAAACTTTGGTCTAATTCCTCAGGGAAAACTCTTACTTGAAAATTGAATGTGTTTTGTGGTTTTCAGACCGTGGGGAACATGAATATGTGTTTCTACTGCAAATCTGAGCTCAGTGTCAAAAGTTACCTTTTTGGCTGAATTGAGCCCTTCTGCCAATTCTGAGATACACTTTGGTCTAACTCCTCAGGGAAAGCTCATACTTGAAAATTGAATGTGCTTTTGCTCTTTTTTAGACCGTGGGGAACAGGAATATGTGTTTCTTCTGCAAATCTGAGCTCTGTGTCAAACGTTACGTTTTCTGGTTGAATTGAGGCCTACTGCCAATTCTGAGATGCACTTTGGCCTAATTCCTCAGGGAAAGCTCGTACTTGAAAATTGAATGTGTTTTTGCGCTTTTCAGACTGTGGTTAACATTAATACGTGTTTCTTCTGCAAATCTGAGCTCAGTGTCAAAAGTTACCTTTTTGGCTGAATTGAGCCCTTCTGCCAATTCTGAGATACACTTTGGTCTAACTCCTCAGGGAAAGCTCGTACTTGAAAATTGAATGTGTTTTGTGGTTTTCAGACCGTGGGGAACATTAATATGTGTTTCTTCTGCAAATCTGAGCTCTGTGTCAAAAGTTAAGTTTTCTGGTTGAATTGAGCCCTACTGCCAATTCTGAGATAAACTTTGGTCTAATTCCTCAGGGAAAACTCTTACTTGAAAATTGAATGTATTTTTGCTCTTTTTTAGACCGTGGGGAACATGAATATGTGTTTCTACTGCAAATCTGAGCTCAGTGTCAAAAGTTACCTTTTTGGCTGAATTGTGCCCTACTGCCAATTCTGAGATACACTTTGGTCTAACACCTCAGGGATCTCTCGTACTTGAAAATTGAATGTGTTTTGTGGTTTTCAGACCGTGGGGAACATGAATATGAGTTTCTTCTGCAAATCTGAGCTCTGTGTCAAAAGTTAAGTTTTCTCGTTGAATTGAGCCCTACTACCAATTCTGAGATACACTTTGGTCTAACTCCTCAGGGAAAGCTCGTACTTGAAAATTGAATGTGTTTTTGGATTTTTAGAACGTGGGGATCATGAATATGTGTTGCTTCTGTAAATCTGAGCTCTGTGTCTAAAGTTATTTCTGGGTGAATTGAATCCAGTTCTGAAATACAGTCTACACTTTGGTCTAACTCCTCAGGGAAAGCTCGTACTTGAAAATTGAATGTGTTTTTGTGCTTTTCAGACTGTGGTTAAAATTAATATGTGTTTCTTCTGCAAATCTGAGCTCTGTGTCAAAAGTTACATTTTCTGGCTGAATTGAGCCCTACTGCCAATTCTGAGATGAACTTTGGTCTAACTCCTCAGGGAAAACTCGTACTTGAAAATTGAATGTATTTTTGCCCTTTTTGAGACCGTGGGGAACATGAATATGTGTTTCTTCTGCAAATCTGAACTCTGTGTCAAAAGTTAAGTTTTCTGGTTGAATTGAGGCCTACTGCCAATTCTGAGATGCACTTTGGCCTAATTCCTCAGGGATCTCTCGTACTTGAAAATTGAATGTGTTTTGTGGTTTTCAGACCATGGGGAACATGAATATGTGTTTCTACTGCAAATCTGAGCTCAGTGTCAAAAGTTACCTTTTTGGCTGAATTGAGCCCTTCTGCCAATTCTGAGATACACTTTGGTCTAACTCCTCAGGGAAAGCTCGTACTTGAAAATTGAATGTGTTTTGTGGTTTTCAGACCGTGGGGAACATTAATATGTGTTTCTTCTGCAAATCTGAGCTCTGTGTCAAAAGTTAAGTTTTCTGGTTGAATTGAGCCCTACTGCCAATTCTGAGATAAACTTTGGTCTAATTCCTCAGGGAAAACTCTTACTTGAAAATTGAATGTATTTTTGCTCTTTTTTAGACCGTGGGGAACATGAATATGTGTTTCTACTGCAAATCTGAGCTCAGTGTCAAAAGTTACCTTTTTGGCTGAATTGTGCCCTACTGCCAATTCTGAGATACACTTTGGTCTAACACCTCAGGGATCTCTCGTACTTGAAAATTGAATGTGCTTTTGCTCTTTTTTAGACCGTGGGGAACAGGAATATGTGTTTCTTCTGCAAATCTGAGCTCTGTGTCAAAAGTTAAGTTTTCTCGTTGAATTGAGCCCTTCTGCCAATTCTGAGATACACTTTGGTCTAACTCCTCAGGGAAAGCTCGTACTTGAAAATTGAATGTGCTTTTGCTCTTTTTTAGACCGTGGGGAACAGGAATATGTGTTTCTTCTGCAAATCTGAGCTCTGTGTCAAACGTTACGTTTTCTGGTTGAATTGAGGCCTACTGCCAATTCTGAGATGCACTTTGGCCTAATTCCTCAGGGAAAGCTCGTACTTGAAAATTGAATGTGTTTTTGCGCTTTTCAGACTGTGGTTAACATTAATACGTGTTTCTTCTGCAAATCTGAGCTCAGTGTCAAAAGTTACCTTTTTGGCTGAATTGAGCCCTTCTGCCAATTCTGAGATACACTTTGGTCTAACTCCTCAGGGAAAGCTCGTACTTGAAAATTGAATGTGTTTTGTGGTTTTCAGACTGTGGGGAACATTAATATGTGTTTCTTCTGCAAATCTGAGCTCTGTGTCAAAAGTTAAGTTTTCTGGTTGAATTGAGCCCTACTGCCAATTCTGAGATAAACTTTGGTCTAATTCCTCAGGGAAAACTCTTACTTGAAAATTGAATATATTTTTGCTCTTTTTTAGACCGTGGGGAACATGAATATGTGTTTCTACTGCAAATCTGAGCTCAGTGTCAAAAGTTACCTTTTTGGCTGAATTGTGCCCTACTGCCAATTCTGAGATACACTTTGGTCTAACACCTCAGGGATCTCTCGTACTTGAAAATTGAATGTGTTTTGTGGTTTTCAGACCGTGGGGAACATGAATATGAGTTTCTTCTGCAAATCTGAGCTCTGTGTCAAAAGTTAAGTTTTCTCGTTGAATTGAGCCCTACTACCAATTCTGAGATACACTTTGGTCTAACTCCTCAGGGAAAGCTCGTACTTGAAAATTGAATGTGTTTTTGGATTTTTAGAACGTGGGGATCATGAATATGTGTTGCTTCTGTAAATCTGAGCTCTGTGTCTAAAGTTATTTCTGGCTGAATTGAATCCAGTTCTGAAATACAGTCTACACTTTCGTCTAACTCCTCAGGGAAAGCTCGTACTTGAAAATTGAATGTGTTTTTGCGCTTTTCAGACTGTGATTAACATTAATATGTGTTGCTTCTGTAAATCTGAGATCTGTGTCTAAAGTTTTTTTCTGGCTGAATTGAATCCAGTTCTGAAATACAGTCTACACTTTGGTCTAACTCCTCAGGGAAAGCTCGTACTTGAAAATTGAATGTGTTTTTGTGCTTTTCAGACTGTGGTTAAAATTAATATGTGTTTCTTCTGCAAATCTGAGCTCTGTGTCAAAAGTTACATTTTCTGGCTGAATTGAGCCCTACTGCCAATTCTGAGATGAACTTTGGTCTAACTCCTCAGGGAAAACTCGTACTTGAAAATTGAATGTATTTTTGCCCTTTTTGAGACCGTGGGGAACATGAATATGTGTTTCTTCTGCAAATCTGAACTCTGTGTCAAAAGTTAAGTTTTCTGGTTGAATTGAGGCCTACTGCCAATTCTGAGATGCACTTTGGCCTAATTCCTCAGGGATCTCTCGTACTTGAAAATTGAATGTGTTTTGTGGTTTTCAGACCATGGGGAACATGAATATGTGTTTCTACTGCAAATCTGAGCTCAGTGTCAAAAGTTACCTTTTTGGCTGAATTGAGCCCTACTGCCAATTCTGAGATAAACTTTGGTCTAATTCCTCAGGGAAAACTCTTACTTGAAAATTGAATATATTTTTGCTCTTTTTTAGACCGTGGGGAACATGAATATGTGTTTCTACTGCAAGTCTGAGCTCAGTGTCAAAAGTTACCTTTTTGGCTGAATTGAGCCCTACTGCCAATTCTGAGATACACTTTGGTCTAACTCCTCAGGGATCTCTCGTACTTGAAAATTGAATGTGTTTTGTGGTTTTCAGACCGTGGGGAACATGAATATGTGTTTCTACTGCAAATCTGAGCTCAGTGTCTAAAGTTACCTTTTTGGCTGAATTGAGCCCTTCTGCCAATTCTGAGATACACTTTGGTCTAACTCCTCAGGGAAAGCTCGTACTTGAAAACTGAATGTGCTTTTGCTCTTTTTTAGACCGTGGGGAACAGGAATATGTGTTTCTTATGCAAATCTGAGCTCTGTGTCAAACGTTACGTTTTCTGGTTGAATTGAGGCCTACTGCCAATTCTGAGATGCACTTTGGCCTAATTCCTCAGGGAAAGCTCGTACTTGAAAATTGAATGTGTTTTTGCGCTTTTCAGACTGTGGTTAACATTAATACGTGTTTCTTCTGCAAATCTGAGCTCTGTGTCAAAAGTTACCTTTTTGGCTGAATTGAGCCCTACTGCCAATTCTGAGATAAACTTTGGTCTAATTCCTCAGGGAAAACTCTTACTTGAAAATTGAATATATTTTTGCTCTTTTTTAGACCGTGGGGAACATGAATATGTGTTTCTACTGCAAGTCTGAGCTCAGTGTCAAAAGTTACCTTTTTGGCTGAATTGAGCCCTACTGCCAATTCTGAGATACACTTTGGTCTAACTCCTCAGGGATCTCTCGTACTTGAAAATTGAATGTGTTTTGTGGTTTTCAGACCGTGGGGAACATGAATATGTGTTTCTACTGCAAATCTGAGCTCAGTGTCAAAAGTTACCTTTTTGGCTGAATTGAGCCCTTCTGCCAATTCTGAGATACACTTTGGTCTAACTCCTCAGGGAAAGCTCGTACTTGAAAATTGAATGTGCTTTTGCTCTTTTTTAGACCGTGGGGAACAGGAATATGTGTTTCTTCTGCAAATCTGAGCTCTGTGTCAAACGTTACGTTTTCTGGTTGAATTGAGGCCTACTGCCAATTCTGAGATGCACTTTGGCCTAATTCCTCAGGGAAAGCTCGTACTTGAAAATTGAATGTGTTTTTGCGCTTTTCAGACTGTGGTTAACATTAATACGTGTTTCTTCTGCAAATCTGAGCTCTGTGTCAAAAGTTACCTTTTTGGCTGAATTGAGCCCTACTGCCAATTCTGAGATAAACTTTGGTCTAATTCCTCAGGGAAAACTCTTACTTGAAAATTGAATGTGTTTTGTGGTTTTCAGACCGTGGGGAACATGAATATGTGTTTCTACTGCAAATCTGAGCTCAGTGTCAAAAGTTACCTTTTTGGCTGAATTGAGCCCTTCTGCCAATTCTGAGATACACTTTGGTCTAACTCCTCAGGGAAAGCTCGTACTTGAAAATTGAATGTGCTTTTGCTCTTTTTTAGACCGTGGGGAACAGGAATATGTGTTTCTTCTGCAAATCTGAGCTCTGTGTCAAACGTTACGTTTTCTGGTTGAATTGAGGCCTACTGCCAATTCTGAGATGCACTTTGGCCTAATTCCTCAGGGAAAGCTCGTACTTGAAAATTGAATGTGTTTTTGCGCTTTTCAGACTGTGGTTAACATTAATACGTGTTTCTTCTGCAAATCTGAGCTCAGTGTCAAAAGTTACCTTTTTGGCTGAATTGAGCCCTTCTGCCAATTCTGAGATACACTTTGGTCTAACTCCTCAGGGAAAGCTCGTACTTGAAAATTGAATGTGTTTTGTGGTTTTCAGACCGTGGGGAACATGAATATGAGTTTCTTCTGCAAATCTGAGCTCTGTGTCAAAAGTTAAGTTTTCTCGTTGAATTGAGCCCTACTACCAATTCTGAGATACACTTTGGTCTAACTCCTCAGGGAAAGCTCGTACTTGAAAATTGAATGTGTTTTTGGATTTTTAGAACGTGGGGATCATGAATATGTGTTGCTTCTGTAAATCTGAGCTCTGTGTCTAAAGTTATTTCTGGCTGAATTGAATCCAGTTCTGAAATACAGTCTACACTTTCGTCTAACTCCTCAGGGAAAGCTCGTACTTGAAAATTGAATGTGTTTTTGCGCTTTTCAGACTGTGGTTAACATTAATATGTGTTGCTTCTGTAAATCTGAGATCTGTGTCTAAAGTTTTTTTCTGGCTGAATTGAATCCAGTTCTGAAATACAGTCTACACTTTGGTCTAACTCCTCAGGGAAAGCTCGTACTTGAAAATTGAATGTGTTTTTGTGCTTTTCAGACTGTGGTTAAAATTAATATGTGTTTCTTCTGCAAATCTGAGCTCTGTGTCAAAAGTTACATTTTCTGGCTGAATTGAGCCCTACTGCCAATTCTGAGATGAACTTTGGTCTAACTCCTCAGGGAAAACTCGTACTTGAAAATTGAATGTATTTTTGCCCTTTTTGAGACCGTGGGGAACATGAATATGTGTTTCTTCTGCAAATCTGATCTCTGTGTCAAAAGTTAAGTTTTCTGGTTGAATTGAGGCCTACTGCCAATTCTGAGATGCACTTTGGCCTAATTCCTCAGGGATCTCTCGTACTTGAAAATTGAATGTGTTTTTGCACTTTTCAGACCGTGGTTAACATTAATACGTGTTTCTTCTGCAAATCTGAGCTCAGTGTCAAAAGTTACCTTTTTGGCTGAATTGAGCCCTTCTGCCAATTCTGAGATACACTTTGGTCTAACTCCTCAGGGAAAGCTCGTACTTGAAAATTGAATGTGTTTTGTGGTTTTCAGACCGTGGGGAACATTAATATGTGTTTCTTCTGCAAATCTGAGCTCTGTGTCAAAAGTTAAGTTTTCTGGTTGAATTGAGCCCTACTGCCAATTCTGAGATAAACTTTGGTCTAATTCCTCAGGGAAAACTCTTACTTGAAAATTGAATGTATTTTTGCTCTTTTTTAGACCGTGGGGAACATGAATATGTGTTTCTACTGCAAATCTGAGCTCAGTGTCAAAAGTTACCTTTTTGGCTGAATTGTGCCCTACTGCCAATTCTGAGATACACTTTGGTCTAACACCTCAGGGATCTCTCGTACTTGAAAATTGAATGTGTTTTGTGGTTTTCAGACCGTGGGGAACATGAATATGAGTTTCTTCTGCAAATCTGAGCTCTGTGTCAAAAGTTAAGTTTTCTCGTTGAATTGAGCCCTACTACCAATTCTGAGATACACTTTGGTCTAACTCCTCAGGGAAAGCTCGTACTTGAAAATTGAATGTGTTTTTGGATTTTTAGAATGTGGGGATCATGAATATGTGTTGCTTCTGTAAATCTGAGCTCTGTGTCTAAAGTTATTTCTGGCTGAATTGAATCCAGTTCTGAAATACAGTCTACACTTTCGTCTAACTCCTCAGGGAAAGCTCGTACTTGAAAATTGAATGTGTTTTTGCGCTTTTCAGACTGTGGTTAACATTAATATGTGTTGCTTCTGTAAATCTGAGATCTGTGTCTAAAGTTTTTTTCTGGCTGAATTGAATCCAGTTCTGAAATACAGTCTACACTTTGGTCTAACTCCTGAGGGAAAGCTCGTACTTGAAAATTGAATGTGTTTTTGTGCTTTTCAGACTGTGGTTAAAATTAATATGTGTTTCTTCTGCAAATCTGAGCTCTGTGTCAAAAGTTACATTTTCTGGCTGAATTGAGCCCTACTGCCAATTCTGAGATGAACTTTGGTCTAACTCCTCAGGGAAAACTCGTACTTGAAAATTGAATGTATTTTTGCCCTTTTTGAGACCGTGGGGAACATGAATATGTGTTTCTTCTGCAAATCTGAACTCTGTGTCAAAAGTTAAGTTTTCTGGTTGAATTGAGGCCTACTGCCAATTCTGAGATGCACTTTGGCCTAATTCCTCAGGGATCTCTCGTACTTGAAAATTGAATGTGTTTTGTGGTTTTCAGACCATGGGGAACATGAATATGTGTTTCTACTGCAAATCTGAGCTCAGTGTCAAAAGTTACCTTTTTGGCTGAATTGAGCCCTTCTGCCAATTCTGAGATACACTTTGGTCTAACTCCTCAGGGAAAGCTCGTACTTGAAAATTGAATGTGTTTTTGCGCTTTTCAGACTGTGGTTAACATTAATATGTGTTTCTTCTGCAAATCTGAGCTCTGTGTCTAAAGATTTTTCTGGCTGAATTGAATTCAGTTCTGAAATACAGTCTGCACTTTGATCTAACTCCTCAGGGAAAGCTCGTACTTGAAAATTGAATGTGTTTTTCCGCTTTTCAGATTGTGGTTAACATTAATATGTGTTTCTTCTGCAATCCTGAGCTCCGTGTCAAAAGTTAAGTTTTCTGGTTGAATTGAGCCCTACTGCCAATTCTGAGATACACTTTGGTCTAACTCCTCAGGGAAAGCTCGTACTTGAAAATTGAATGTGTTTTTGCGCTTTTCAAACTGTGGTTAACATGAATATGTGTTTCTTCTGCAAATCTGAGCTCTGTGTCAAAAGTTAAGTTTTCTGGTTGAATTGAGCCCTACTGCCAATTCTGAGATACACTTTGGTCTAACTCCTCAGGGAAAGCTCGTACTTGAAAATTGAATGTGTTTTTGCGCTTTTCAGACTGTGGTTAACATTAATACGTGTTTCTTCTGCAAATCTGAGCTCTGTGTCAAAAGTTACCTTTTTGGCTGAATTGAGCCCTACTGCCAATTCTGAGATACACTTTGGTCTAACTCCTCAGGGATCTCTCGTACTTGAAAATTGAATGTGTTTTGTGGTTTTCAGACCGTGGGGAACATGAATATGTGTTTCTACTGCAAATCTGAACTCTGTGTCAAAAGTTAAGTTTTCTGGTTGAATTGAGGCCTACTGCCAATTCTGAGATGCACTTTGGCCTAATTCCTCAGGGATCTCTCGTACTTGAAAATTGAATGTGTTTTGTGGTTTTCAGACCATGGGGAACATGAATATGTGTTTCTACTGCAAATCTGAGCTCAGTGTCAAAAGTTACCTTTTTGGCTGAATTGAGCCCTTCTGCCAATTCTGAGATACACTTTGGTCTAACTCCTCAGGGAAAGCTCGTACTTGAAAATTGAATGTGTTTTTGCGCTTTTCAGACTGTGGTTAACATTAATATGTGTTTCTTCTGCAAATCTGAGCTCTGTGTCTAAAGATTTTTCTGGCTGAATTGAATTCAGTTCTGAAATACAGTCTGCACTTTGATCTAACTCCTCAGGGAAAGCTCGTACTTGAAAATTGAATGTGTTTTTCCGCTTTTCAGATTGTGGTTAACATTAATATGTGTTTCTTCTGCAATCCTGAGCTCCGTGTCAAAAGTTAAGTTTTCTGGTTGAATTGAGCCCTACTGCCAATTCTGAGATACACTTTGGTCTAACTCCTCAGGGAAAGCTCGTACTTGAAAATTGAATGTGTTTTTGCGCTTTTCAAACTGTAGTTAACATGAATATGTGTTTCTTCTGCAAATCTGAGCTCTGTGTCAAAAGTTAAGTTTTCTGGTTGAATTGAGCCCTACTGCCAATTCTGAGATACACTTTGGTCTAACTCCTCAGGGAAAGCTCGTACTTGAAAATTGAATGTGTTTTTGCGCTTTTCAAACTGTGGTTAACATGAATATGTGTTTCTTCTGCAAATCTGAGCTCTGTGTCAAAAGTTAAGTTTTCTGGTTGAATTGAGCCCTACTGCCAATTCTGAGATACACTTTGGTCTAACTCCTCAGGGAAAGCTCGTACTTGAAAATTGAATGTGTTTTTGCGCTTTTCAGACTGTGGTTAACATTAATACGTGTTTCTTCTGCAAATCTGAGCTCTGTGTCAAAAGTTACCTTTTTGGCTGAATTGAGCCCTACTGCCAATTCTGAGATACACTTTGGTCTAACTCCTCAGGGATCTCTCGTACTTGAAAATTGAATGTGTTTTGTGGTTTTCAGACCGTGGGGAACATGAATATGTGTTTCTACTGCAAATCTGAGCTCAGTGTCAAAAGTTACCTTTTTGGCTGAATTGAGCCCTTCTGCCAATTCTGAGATACACTTTGGTCTAACTCCTCAGGGAAAGCTCGTACTTGAAAATTGAATGTGCTTTTGCTCTTTTTTAGACCGTGGGGAACAGGAATATGTGTTTCTTCTGCAAATCTGAGCTCTGTGTCAAACGTTACGTTTTCTGGTTGAATTGAGGCCTACTGCCAATTCTGAGATGCACTTTGGCCTAATTCCTCAGGGAAAGCTCGTACTTGAAAATTGAATGTGTTTTTGCGCTTTTCAGACAGTGGTTAACATTAATACGTGTTTCTTCTGCAAATCTGAGCTCTTTGTCAAAAGTTACCTTTTTGGCTGAATTGAGCCCTACTGCCAATTCTGAGATAAACTTTGGTCTAATTCCTCAGGGAAAACTCTTACTTGAAAATTGAATGTGTTTTGTGGTTTTCAGACCGTGGGGAACATGAATATGTGTTTCTACTGCAAATCTGAGCTCAGTGTCAAAAGTTACCTTTTTGGCTGAATTGAGCCCTTCTGCCAATTCTGAGATACACTTTGGTCTAACTCCTCAGGGAAAGCTCGTACTTGAAAATTGAATGTGCTTTTGCTCTTTTTTAGACCGTGGGGAACAGGAATATGTGTTTCTTCTGCAAATCTGAGCTCTGTGTCAAACGTTACGTTTTCTGGTGAATTGAGGCCTACTGCCAATTCTGAGATGCACTTTGGCCTAATTCCTCAGGGAAAGCTCGTACTTGAAAATTGAATGTGTTTTTGCGCTTTTCAGACTGTGGTTAACATTAATACGTGTTTCTTCTGCAAATCTGAGCTCAGTGTCAAAAGTTACCTTTTTGGCTGAATTGAGCCCTTCTGCCAATTCTGAGATACACTTTGGTCTAACTCCTCAGGGAAAGCTCGTACTTGAAAATTGAATGTGTTTTGTGGTTTTCAGACCGTGGGGAACATTAATATGTGTTTCTTCTGCAAATCTGAGCTCTGTGTCAAAAGTTAAGTTTTCTGGTTGAATTGAGCCCTACTACCAATTCTGAGATACACTTTGGTCTAACTCCTCAGGGAAAGCTCGTACTTGAAAATTGAATGTGTTTTTGGATTTTTAGAACGTGGGGATCATGAATATGTGTTGCTTCTGTAAATCTGAGCTCTGTGTCTAAAGTTATTTCTGGCTGAATTGAATCCAGTTCTGAAATACAGTCTACACTTTCGTCTAACTCCTCAGGGAAAGCTCGTACTTGAAAATTGAATGTGTTTTTGCGCTTTTCAGACTGTGGTTAACATTAATATGTGTTGCTTCTGTAAATCTGAGATCTGTGTCTTAAGTTTTTTTCTGGCTGAATTGAATCCAGTTCTGAAATACAGTCTACACTTTGGTCTAACTCCTCAGGGAAAGCTCGTACTTGAAAATTGAATGTGTTTTTGTGCTTTTCAGACTGTGGTTAAAATTAATATGTGTTTCTTCTGCAAATCTGAGCTCTGTGTCAAAAGTTACATTTTCTGGCTGAATTGAGCCCTACTGCCAATTCTGAGATGAACTTTGGTCTAACTCCTCAGGGAAAACTCGTACTTGAAAATTGAATGTATTTTTGCCCTTTTTGAGACCGTGGGGAACATGAATATGTGTTTCTTCTGCAAATCTGATCTCTGTGTCAAAAGTTAAGTTTTCTGGTTGAATTGAGGCCTACTGCCAATTCTGAGATGCACTTTGGCCTAATTCCTCAGGGATCTCTCGTACTTGAAAATTGAATGTGTTTTTGCACTTTTCAGACCGTGGTTAACATTAATACGTGTTTCTTCTGCAAATCTGAGCTCAGTGTCAAAAGTTACCTTTTTGGCTGAATTGAGCCCTTCTGCCAATTCTGAGATACACTTTGGTCTAACTCCTCAGGGAAAGCTCGTACTTGAAAATTGAATGTGTTTTGTGGTTTTCAGACCGTGGGGAACATTAATATGTGTTTCTTCTGCAAATCTGAGCTCTGTGTCAAAAGTTAAGTTTTCTGGTTGAATTGAGCCCTACTGCCAATTCTGAGATAAACTTTGGTCTAATTCCTCAGGGAAAACTCTTACTTGAAAATTGAATGTATTTTTGCTCTTTTTTAGACCGTGGGGAACATGAATATGTGTTTCTACTGCAAATCTGAGCTCAGTGTCAAAAGTTACCTTTTTGGCTGAATTGTGCCCTACTGCCAATTCTGAGATACACTTTGGTCTAACACCTCAGGGATCTCTCGTACTTGAAAATTGAATGTGTTTTGTGGTTTTCAGACCGTGGGGAACATGAATATGAGTTTCTTCTGCAAATCTGAGCTCTGTGTCAAAAGTTAAGTTTTCTCGTTGAATTGAGCCCTACTACCAATTCTGAGATACACTTTGGTCTAACTCCTCAGGGAAAGCTCGTACTTGAAAATTGAATGTGTTTTTGGATTTTTAGAATGTGGGGATCATGAATATGTGTTGCTTCTGTAAATCTGAGCTCTGTGTCTAAAGTTATTTCTGGCTGAATTGAATCCAGTTCTGAAATACAGTCTACACTTTCGTCTAACTCCTCAGGGAAAGCTCGTACTTGAAAATTGAATGTGTTTTTGCGCTTTTCAGACTGTGGTTAACATTAATATGTGTTGCTTCTGTAAATCTGAGATCTGTGTCTAAAGTTTTTTTCTGGCTGAATTGAATCCAGTTCTGAAATACAGTCTACACTTTGGTCTAACTCCTGAGGGAAAGCTCGTACTTGAAAATTGAATGTGTTTTTGTGCTTTTCAGACTGTGGTTAAAATTAATATGTGTTTCTTCTGCAAATCTGAGCTCTGTGTCAAAAGTTACATTTTCTGGCTGAATTGAGCCCTACTGCCAATTCTGAGATGAACTTTGGTCTAACTCCTCAGGGAAAACTCGTACTTGAAAATTGAATGTATTTTTGCCCTTTTTGAGACCGTGGGGAACATGAATATGTGTTTCTTCTGCAAATCTGAACTCTGTGTCAAAAGTTAAGTTTTCTGGTTGAATTGAGGCCTACTGCCAATTCTGAGATGCACTTTGGCCTAATTCCTCAGGGATCTCTCGTACTTGAAAATTGAATGTGTTTTGTGGTTTTCAGACCATGGGGAACATGAATATGTGTTTCTACTGCAAATCTGAGCTCAGTGTCAAAAGTTACCTTTTTGGCTGAATTGAGCCCTTCTGCCAATTCTGAGATACACTTTGGTCTAACTCCTCAGGGAAAGCTCGTACTTGAAAATTGAATGTGTTTTTGCGCTTTTCAGACTGTGGTTAACATTAATATGTGTTTCTTCTGCAAATCTGAGCTCTGTGTCTAAAGATTTTTCTGGCTGAATTGAATTCAGTTCTGAAATACAGTCTGCACTTTGATCTAACTCCTCAGGGAAAGCTCGTACTTGAAAATTGAATGTGTTTTTCCGCTTTTCAGATTGTGGTTAACATTAATATGTGTTTCTTCTGCAATCCTGAGCTCCGTGTCAAAAGTTAAGTTTTCTGGTTGAATTGAGCCCTACTGCCAATTCTGAGATACACTTTGGTCTAACTCCTCAGGGAAAGCTCGTACTTGAAAATTGAATGTGTTTTTGCGCTTTTCAAACTGTGGTTAACATGAATATGTGTTTCTTCTGCAAATCTGAGCTCTGTGTCAAAAGTTAAGTTTTCTGGTTGAATTGAGCCCTACTGCCAATTCTGAGATACACTTTGGTCTAACTCCTCAGGGAAAGCTCGTACTTGAAAATTGAATGTGTTTTTGCGCTTTTCAGACTGTGGTTAACATTAATACGTGTTTCTTCTGCAAATCTGAGCTCTGTGTCAAAAGTTACCTTTTTGGCTGAATTGAGCCCTACTGCCAATTCTGAGATACACTTTGGTCTAACTCCTCAGGGATCTCTCGTACTTGAAAATTGAATGTGTTTTGTGGTTTTCAGACCGTGGGGAACATGAATATGTGTTTCTACTGCAAATCTGAACTCTGTGTCAAAAGTTAAGTTTTCTGGTTGAATTGAGGCCTACTGCCAATTCTGAGATGCACTTTGGCCTAATTCCTCAGGGATCTCTCGTACTTGAAAATTGAATGTGTTTTGTGGTTTTCAGACCATGGGGAACATGAATATGTGTTTCTACTGCAAATCTGAGCTCAGTGTCAAAAGTTACCTTTTTGGCTGAATTGAGCCCTTCTGCCAATTCTGAGATACACTTTGGTCTAACTCCTCAGGGAAAGCTCGTACTTGAAAATTGAATGTGTTTTTGCGCTTTTCAGACTGTGGTTAACATTAATATGTGTTTCTTCTGCAAATCTGAGCTCTGTGTCTAAAGATTTTTCTGGCTGAATTGAATTCAGTTCTGAAATACAGTCTGCACTTTGATCTAACTCCTCAGGGAAAGCTCGTACTTGAAAATTGAATGTGTTTTTCCGCTTTTCAGATTGTGGTTAACATTAATATGTGTTTCTTCTGCAATCCTGAGCTCCGTGTCAAAAGTTAAGTTTTCTGGTTGAATTGAGCCCTACTGCCAATTCTGAGATACACTTTGGTCTAACTCCTCAGGGAAAGCTCGTACTTGAAAATTGAATGTGTTTTTGCGCTTTTCAAACTGTAGTTAACATGAATATGTGTTTCTTCTGCAAATCTGAGCTCTGTGTCAAAAGTTAAGTTTTCTGGTTGAATTGAGCCCTACTGCCAATTCTGAGATACACTTTGGTCTAACTCCTCAGGGAAAGCTCGTACTTGAAAATTGAATGTGTTTTTGCGCTTTTCAAACTGTGGTTAACATGAATATGTGTTTCTTCTGCAAATCTGAGCTCTGTGTCAAAAGTTAAGTTTTCTGGTTGAATTGAGCCCTACTGCCAATTCTGAGATACACTTTGGTCTAACTCCTCAGGGAAAGCTCGTACTTGAAAATTGAATGTGTTTTTGCGCTTTTCAGACTGTGGTTAACATTAATACGTGTTTCTTCTGCAAATCTGAGCTCTGTGTCAAAAGTTACCTTTTTGGCTGAATTGAGCCCTACTGCCAATTCTGAGATACACTTTGGTCTAACTCCTCAGGGATCTCTCGTACTTGAAAATTGAATGTGTTTTGTGGTTTTCAGACCGTGGGGAACATGAATATGTGTTTCTACTGCAAATCTGAGCTCAGTGTCAAAAGTTACCTTTTTGGCTGAATTGAGCCCTTCTGCCAATTCTGAGATACACTTTGGTCTAACTCCTCAGGGAAAGCTCGTACTTGAAAATTGAATGTGCTTTTGCTCTTTTTTAGACCGTGGGGAACAGGAATATGTGTTTCTTCTGCAAATCTGAGCTCTGTGTCAAACGTTACGTTTTCTGGTTGAATTGAGGCCTACTGCCAATTCTGAGATGCACTTTGGCCTAATTCCTCAGGGAAAGCTCGTACTTGAAAATTGAATGTGTTTTTGCGCTTTTCAGACAGTGGTTAACATTAATACGTGTTTCTTCTGCAAATCTGAGCTCTTTGTCAAAAGTTACCTTTTTGGCTGAATTGAGCCCTACTGCCAATTCTGAGATAAACTTTGGTCTAATTCCTCAGGGAAAACTCTTACTTGAAAATTGAATGTGTTTTGTGGTTTTCAGACCGTGGGGAACATGAATATGTGTTTCTACTGCAAATCTGAGCTCAGTGTCAAAAGTTACCTTTTTGGCTGAATTGAGCCCTTCTGCCAATTCTGAGATACACTTTGGTCTAACTCCTCAGGGAAAGCTCGTACTTGAAAATTGAATGTGCTTTTGCTCTTTTTTAGACCGTGGGGAACAGGAATATGTGTTTCTTCTGCAAATCTGAGCTCTGTGTCAAACGTTACGTTTTCTGGTGAATTGAGGCCTACTGCCAATTCTGAGATGCACTTTGGCCTAATTCCTCAGGGAAAGCTCGTACTTGAAAATTGAATGTGTTTTTGCGCTTTTCAGACTGTGGTTAACATTAATACGTGTTTCTTCTGCAAATCTGAGCTCAGTGTCAAAAGTTACCTTTTTGGCTGAATTGAGCCCTTCTGCCAATTCTGAGATACACTTTGGTCTAACTCCTCAGGGAAAGCTCGTACTTGAAAATTGAATGTGTTTTGTGGTTTTCAGACCGTGGGGAACATTAATATGTGTTTCTTCTGCAAATCTGAGCTCTGTGTCAAAAGTTAAGTTTTCTGGTTGAATTGAGCCCTACTACCAATTCTGAGATACACTTTGGTCTAACTCCTCAGGGAAAGCTCGTACTTGAAAATTGAATGTGTTTTTGGATTTTTAGAACGTGGGGATCATGAATATGTGTTGCTTCTGTAAATCTGAGCTCTGTGTCTAAAGTTATTTCTGGCTGAATTGAATCCAGTTCTGAAATACAGTCTACACTTTCGTCTAACTCCTCAGGGAAAGCTCGTACTTGAAAATTGAATGTGTTTTTGCGCTTTTCAGACTGTGGTTAACATTAATATGTGTTGCTTCTGTAAATCTGAGATCTGTGTCTTAAGTTTTTTTCTGGCTGAATTGAATCCAGTTCTGAAATACAGTCTACACTTTGGTCTAACTCCTCAGGGAAAGCTCGTACTTGAAAATTGAATGTGTTTTTGTGCTTTTCAGACTGTGGTTAAAATTAATATGTGTTTCTTCTGCAAATCTGAGCTCTGTGTCAAAAGTTACATTTTCTGGCTGAATTGAGCCCTACTGCCAATTCTGAGATGAACTTTGGTCTAACTCCTCAGGGAAAACTCGTACTTGAAAATTGAATGTATTTTTGCCCTTTTTGAGACCGTGGGGAACATGAATATGTGTTTCTTCTGCAAATCTGAACTCTGTGTCAAAAGTTAAGTTTTCTGGTTGAATTGAGGCCTACTGCCAATTCTGAGATGCACTTTGGCCTAATTCCTCAGGGATCTCTCGTACTTGAAAATTGAATGTGTTTTGTGGTTTTCAGACCATGGGGAACATGAATATGTGTTTCTACTGCAAATCTGAGCTCAGTGTCAAAAGTTACCTTTTTGGCTGAATTGAGCCCTTCTGCCAATTCTGAGATACACTTTGGTCTAACTCCTCAGGGAAAGCTCGTACTTGAAAATTGAATGTGTTTTTGCGCTTTTCAGACTGTGGTTAACATTAATATGTGTTTCTTCTGCAAATCTGAGCTCTGTGTCTAAAGATTTTTCTGGCTGAATTGAATTCAGTTCTGAAATACAGTCTGCACTTTGATCTAACTCCTCAGGGAAAGCTCGTACTTGAAAATTGAATGTGTTTTTCCGCTTTTCAGATTGTGGTTAACATTAATATGTGTTTCTTCTGCAATCCTGAGCTCCGTGTCAAAAGTTAAGTTTTCTGGTTGAATTGAGCCCTACTGCCAATTCTGAGATACACTTTGGTCTAACTCCTCAGGGAAAGCTCGTACTTGAAAATTGAATGTGTTTTTGCGCTTTTCAGACTGTGGTTAACATTAATACGTGTTTCTTCTGCAAATCTGAGCTCTGTGTCAAAAGTTACCTTTTTGGCTGAATTGAGCCCTACTGCCAATTCTGAGATAAACTTTGGTCTAATTCCTCAGGGAAAACTCTTACTTGAAAATTGAATATATTTTTGCTCTTTTTTAGACCGTGGGGAACATGAATATGTGTTTCTACTGCAAATCTGAGCTCAGTGTCAAAAGTTACCTTTTTGGCTGAATTGAGCCCTACTGCCAATTCTGAGATACACTTTGGTCTAACTCCTCAGGGATCTCTCGTACTTGAAAATTGAATGTGTTTTGTGGTTTTCAGACCGTGGGGAACATGAATATGTGTTTCTACTGCAAATCTGAGCTCAGTGTCAAAAGTTACCTTTTTCGCTGAATTGAGCCCTTCTGCCAATTCTGAGATACACTTTGGTCTAACTCCTCAGGGAAAGCTCGTACTTGAAAATTGAATGTGCTTTTGCTCTTTTTTAGACCGTGGGGAACAGGAATATGTGTTTCTTCTGCAAATCTGAGCTCTGTGTCAAACGTTACGTTTTCTGGTTGAATTGAGGCCTACAGCCAATTCTGAGATGAACTTTGGCCTAATTCCTCAGGGATCTCTCGTACTTGAAAATTGAATGTGTTTTGTGGTTTTCAGACCATGGGGAACATGAATATGTGTTTCTACTGCAAATCTGAGCTCAGTGTCAAAAGTTACCTTTTTGGCTGAATTGAGCCCTTCTGCCAATTCTGAGATACACTTTGGTCTAACTCCTCAGGGAAAGCTCGTACTTGAAAATTGAATGTGTTTTTGCGCTTTTCAGACTGTGGTTAACATTAATATGTGTTTCTTCTGCAAATCTGAGCTCTGTGTCTAAAGATTTTTCTGGCTGAATTGAATTCAGTTCTGAAATACAGTCTGCACTTTGATCTAACTCCTCAGGGAAAGCTCGTACTTGAAAATTGAATGTGTTTTTCCGCTTTTCAGATTGTGGTTAACATTAATATGTGTTTCTTCTGCAATCCTGAGCTCCGTGTCAAAAGTTAAGTTTTCTGGTTGAATTGAGCCCTACTGCCAATTCTGAGATGCACTTTGGCCTAATTCCTCAGGGAAAGCTCGTACTTGAAAATTGAATGTGTTTTTGCGCTTTTCAGACTGTGGTTAACATTAATACGTGTTTCTTCTGCAAATCTGAGCTCTGTGTCAAAAGTTACCTTTTTGGCTGAATTGAGCCCTACTGCCAATTCTGAGATAAACTTTGGTCTAATTCCTCAGGGAAAACTCGTACTTGAAAATTGAATGTGCTTTTGCTCTTTTTTAGACCGTGGGGAACAGGAATATGTGTTTCTTCTGCAAATCTGAGCTCTGTGTCAAACGTTACGTTTTCTGGTTGAATTGAGGCCTACTGCCAATTTTGAGATGCACTTTGGCCTAATTCCTCAGGGAAAGCTCGTACTTGAAAATTGAATGTGTTTTTGCGCTTTTCAGACTGTGGTTAACATTAATACGTGTTTCTTCTGCAAATCTGAGCTCAGTGTCAAAAGTTACCTTTTTGGCTGAATTGAGCCCTTCTGCCAATTCTGAGATACACTTTGGTCTAACTCCTCAGGGAAAGCTCGTACTTGAAAATTGAATGTGTTTTGTGGTTTTCAGACCGTGGGGAACATTAATATGTGTTTCTTCTGCAAATCTGAGCTCTGTGTCAAAAGTTAAGTTTTCTGGTTGAATTGAGCCCTACTACCAATTCTGAGATACAGTTTGGTCTAACTCCTCAGGGAAAGCTCGTACTTGAAAATTGAATGTGTTTTTGGATTTTTAGAACGTGGGGATCATGAATATGTGTTGCTTCTGTAAATCTGAGCTCTGTGTCTAAAGTTATTTCTGGCTGAATTGAATCCAGTTCTGAAATACAGTCTACACTTTCGTCTAACTCCTCAGGGAAAGCTCGTACTTGAAAATTGAATGTGTTTTTGTGCTTTTCAGACTGTGGTTAAAATTAATATGTGTTTCTTCTGCAAATCTGAGCTCTGTGTCAAACGTTACGTTTTCTGGTTGAATTGAGGCCTACTGCCAATTCTGAGATGCACTTTGGCCTAATTCCTCAGGGATCTCTCGTACTTGAAAATTGAATGTGTTTTGTGGTTTTCAGACCATGGGGAACATGAATATGTGTTTCTACTGCAAATCTGAGCTCAGTGTCAAAAGTTACCTTTTTGGCTGAATTGAGCCCTTCTGCCAATTCTGAGATACACTTTGGTCTAACTCCTCAGGGAAAGCTCGTACTTGAAAATTGAATGTGTTTTTGCGCTTTTCAGACTGTGGTTAACATTAATATGTGTTTCTTCTGCAAATCTGAGCTCTGTGTCTAAAGATTTTTCTGGCTGAATTGAATTCAGTTCTGAAATACAGTCTGCACTTTGATCTAACTCCTCAGGGAAAGCTCGTACTTGAAAATTGAATGTGTTTTTCCGCTTTTCAGATTGTGGTTAACATTAATATGTGTTTCTTCTGCAATCCTGAGCTCCGTGTCAAAAGTTAAGTTTTCTGGTTGAATTGAGCCCTACTGCCAATTCTGAGATACACTTTGGTCTAACTCCTCAGGGAAAGCTCGTACTTGAAAATTGAATGTGTTTTTGCGCTTTTCAAACTGTGGTTAACATGAATATGTGTTTCTTCTGCAAATCTGAGCTCTGTGTCAAAAGTTAAGTTTTCTGGTTGAATTGAGCCCTACTGCCAATTCTGAGATACACTTTGGTCTAACTCCTCAGGGAAAGCTCGTACTTGAAAATTGAATGTGTTTTTGCGCTTTTCAGACTGTGGTTAACATTAATACGTGTTTCTTCTGCAAATCTGAGCTCTGTGTCAAAAGTTACCTTTTTGGCTGAATTGAGCCCTACTGCCAATTCTGAGATAAACTTTGGTCTAATTCCTCAGGGAAAACTCTTACTTGAAAATTGAATATATTTTTGCTCTTTTTTAGACCGTGGGGAACATGAATATGTGTTTCTACTGCAAATCTTAGCTCAGTGTCAAAAGTTACCTTTTTGGCTGAATTGAGCCCTACTGCCAATTCTGAGATACACTTTGGTCTAACTCCTCAGGGATCTCTCGTACTTGAAAATTGAATGTGTTTTGTGGTTTTCAGACCGTGGGGAACATGAATATGTGTTTCTACTGCAAATCTGAGCTCAGTGTCAAAAGTTACCTTTTTCGCTGAATTGAGCCCTTCTGCCAATTCTGAGATACACTTTGGTCTAACTCCTCAGGGAAAGCTCGTACTTGAAAATTGAATGTGCTTTTGCTCTTTTTTAGACCGTGGGGAACAGGAATATGTGTTTCTTCTGCAAATCTGAGCTCTGTGTCAAACGTTACGTTTTCTGGTTGAATTGAGGCCTACTGCCAATTCTGAGATGAACTTTGGCCTAATTCCTCAGGGATCTCTCGTACTTGAAAATTGAATGTGTTTTGTGGTTTTCAGACCATGGGGAACATGAATATGTGTTTCTACTGCAAATCTGAGCTCAGTGTCAAAAGTTACCTTTTTGGCTGAATTGAGCCCTTCTGCCAATTCTGAGATACACTTTGGTCTAACTCCTCAGGGAAAGCTCGTACTTGAAAATTGAATGTGTTTTTGCGCTTTTCAGACTGTGGTTAACATTAATATGTGTTTCTTCTGCAAATCTGAGCTCTGTGTCTAAAGATTTTTCTGGCTGAATTGAATTCAGTTCTGAAATACAGTCTGCACTTTGATCTAACTCCTCAGGGAAAGCTCGTACTTGAAAATTGAATGTGTTTTTCCGCTTTTCAGATTGTGGTTAACATTAATATGTGTTTCTTCTGCAATCCTGAGCTCCGTGTCAAAAGTTAAGTTTTCTGGTTGAATTGAGCCCTACTGCCAATTCTGAGATGCACTTTGGCCTAATTCCTCAGGGAAAGCTCGTACTTGAAAATTGAATGTGTTTTTGCGCTTTTCAGACTGTGGTTAACATTAATACGTGTTTCTTCTGCAAATCTGAGCTCTGTGTCAAAAGTTACCTTTTTGGCTGAATTGAGCCCTACTGCCAATTCTGAGATAAACTTTGGTCTAATTCCTCAGGGAAAACTCTTACTTGAAAATTGAATGTGTTTTGTGGTTTTCAGACCGTGGGGAACATGAATATGTGTTTCTACTGCAAATCTGAGCTCAGTGTCAAAAGTTACCTTTTTGGCTGAATTGAGCCCTTCTGCCAATTCTGAGATACACTTTGGTCTAACTCCTCAGGGAAAGCTCGTACTTGAAAATTGAATGTGCTTTTGCTCTTTTTTAGACCGTGGGGAACATGAATATGTGTTTCTACTGCAAGTCTGAGCTCAGTGTCAAAAGTTACCTTTTTGGCTGAATTGAGCCCTACTGCCAATTCTGAGATACACTTTGGTCTAACTCCTCAGGGATCTCTCGTACTTGAAAATTGAATGTGTTTTGTGGTTTTCAGACCGTGGGGAACATGAATATGTGTTTCTACTGCAAATCTGAGCTCAGTGTCAAAAGTTACCTTTTTGGCTGAATTGAGCCCTTCTGCCAATTCTGAGATACACTTTGGTCTAACTCCTCAGGGAAAGCTCGTACTTGAAAATTGAATGTGCTTTTGCTCTTTTTTAGACCGTGGGGAACAGGAATATGTGTTTCTTCTGCAAATCTGAGCTCTGTGTCAAACGTTACGTTTTCTGGTTGAATTGAGGCCTACTGCCAATTCTGAGATGCACTTTGGCCTAATTCCTCAGGGAAAGCTCGTACTTGAAAATTGAATGTGTTTTTGCGCTTTTCAGACTGTGGTTAACATTAATACGTTTTTCTTCTGCAAATCTGAGCTCTGTGTCAAAAGTTACCTTTTTGGCTGAATTGAGCCCTAAAGCCAATTCTGAGATAAACTTTGGTCTAATTCCTCAGGGAAAACTCTTACTTGAAAATTGAATGTGTTTTGTGGTTTTCAGACCGTGGGGAACATGAATATGTGTTTCTACTGCAAATCTGAGCTCAGTGTCAAAAGTTACCTTTTTGGCTGAATTGAGCCCTTCTGCCAATTCTGAGATACACTTTGGTCTAACTCCTCAGGGAAAGCTCGTACTTGAAAATTGAATGTGCTTTTGCTCTTTTTTAGACCGTGGGGAACAGGAATATGTGTTTCTTCTGCAAATCTGAGCTCTGTGTCAAACGTTACGTTTTCTGGTTGAATTGAGGCCTACTGCCAATTCTGAGATGCACTTTGGCCTAATTCCTCAGGGAAAGCTCGTACTTGAAAATTGAATGTGTTTTTGCGCTTTTCAGACTGTGGTTAACATTAATACGTGTTTCTTCTGCAAATCTGAGCTCAGTGTCAAAAGTTACCTTTTTGGCTGAATTGAGCCCTTCTGCCAATTCTGAGATACACTTTGGTCTAACTCCTCAGGGAAAGCTCGTACTTGAAAATTGAATGTGTTTTGTGGTTTTCAGACCGTGGGGAACATTAATATGTGTTTCTTCTGCAAATCTGAGCTCTGTGTCAAAAGTTAAGTTTTCTGGTTGAATTGAGCCCTACTGCCAATTCTGAGATAAACTTTGGTCTAATTCCTCAGGGAAAACTCTTACTTGAAAATTGAATGTATTTTTGCTCTTTTTTAGACCGTGGGGAACATGAATATGTGTTTCTACTGCAAATCTGAGCTCAGTGTCAAAAGTTACCTTTTTGGCTGAATTGTGCCCTACTGCCAATTCTGAGATACACTTTGGTCTAACACCTCAGGGATCTCTCGTACTTGAAAATTGAATGTGTTTTGTGGTTTTCAGACCGTGGGGAACATGAATATGAGTTTCTTCTGCAAATCTGAGCTCTGTGTCAAAAGTTAAGTTTTCTCGTTGAATTGAGCCCTACTACCAATTCTGAGATACACTTTGGTCTAACTCCTCAGGGAAAGCTCGTACTTGAAAATTGAATGTGTTTTTGGATTTTTAGAACGTGGGGATCATGAATATGTGTTGCTTCTGTAAATCTGAGCTCTGTGTCTAAAGTTATTTCTGGCTGAATTGAATCCAGTTCTGAAATACAGTCTACACTTTCGTCTAACTCCTCAGGGAAAGCTCGTACTTGAAAATTGAATGTGTTTTTGCGCTTTTCAGACTGTGATTAACATTAATATGTGTTGCTTCTGTAAATCTGAGATCTGTGTCTAAAGTTTTTTTCTGGCTGAATTGAATCCAGTTCTGAAATACAGTCTACACTTTGGTCTAACTCCTCAGGGAAAGCTCGTACTTGAAAATTGAATGTGTTTTTGTGCTTTTCAGACTGTGGTTAAAATTAATATGTGTTTCTTCTGCAAATCTGAGCTCTGTGTCAAAAGTTACATTTTCTGGCTGAATTGAGCCCTACTGCCAATTCTGACATGAACTTTGGTCTAAGTCCTCAGGGAAAACTCGTACTTGAAAATTGAATGTATTTTTGCCCTTTTTGAGACCGTGGGGAACATGAATATGTGTTTCTTCTGCAAATCTGAACTCTGTGTCAAAAGTTAAGTTTTCTGGTTGAATTGAGGCCTACTGCCAATTCTGAGATGCACTTTGGCCTAATTCCTCAGGGATCTCTCGTACTTGAAAATTGAATGTGTTTTGTGGTTTTCAGACCATGGGGAACATGAATATGTGTTTCTACTGCAAATCTGAGCTCAGTGTCAAAAGTTACCTTTTTGGCTGAATTGAGCCCTTCTGCCAATTCTGAGATACACTTTGGTCTAACTCCTCAGGGAAAGCTCGTACTTGAAAATTGAATGTGTTTTGTGGTTTTCAGACCGTGGGGAACATTAATATGTGTTTCTTCTGCAAATCTGAGCTCTGTGTCAAAAGTTAAGTTTTCTGGTTGAATTGAGCCCTACTGCCAATTCTGAGATAAACTTTGGTCTAATTCCTCAGGGAAAACTCTTACTTGAAAATTGAATGTATTTTTGCTCTTTTTTAGACCGTGGGGAACATGAATATGTGTTTCTACTGCAAATCTGAGCTCAGTGTCAAAAGTTACCTTTTTGGCTGAATTGTGCCCTACTGCCAATTCTGAGATACACTTTGGTCTAATTCCTCAGGGAAAACTCTTACTTGAAAATTGAATGTGCTTTTGCTCTTTTTTAGACCGTGGGGAACAGGAATATGTGTTTCTTCTGCAAATCTGAGCTCTGTGTCAAAAGTTAAGTTTTCTCGTTGAATTGAGCCCTTCTGCCAATTCTGAGATACACTTTGGTCTAACTCCTCAGGGAAAGCTCGTACTTGAAAATTGAATGTGCTTTTGCTCTTTTTTAGACCGTGGGGAACAGGAATATGTGTTTCTTCTGCAAATCTGAGCTCTGTGTCAAACGTTACGTTTTCTGGTTGAATTGAGGCCTACTGCCAATTCTGAGATGCACTTTGGCCTAATTCCTCAGGGAAAGCTCGTACTTGAAAATTGAATGTGTTTTTGCGCTTTTCAGACTGTGGTTAACATTAATACGTGTTTCTTCTGCAAATCTGAGCTCAGTGTCAAAAGTTACCTTTTTGGCTGAATTGAGCCCTTCTGCCAATTCTGAGATACACTTTGGTCTAACTCCTCAGGGAAAGCTCGTACTTGAAAATTGAATGTGTTTTGTGGTTTTCAGACCGTGGGGAACATTAATATGTGTTTCTTCTGCAAATCTGAGCTCTGTGTCAAAAGTTAAGTTTTCTGGTTGAATTGAGCCCTACTGCCAATTCTGAGATAAACTTTGGTCTAATTCCTCAGGGAAAACTCTTACTTGAAAATTGAATGTATTTTTGCTCTTTTTTAGACCGTGGGGAACATGAATATGTGTTTCTACTGCAAATCTGAGCTCAGTGTCAAAAGTTACCTTTTTGGCTGAATTGTGCCCTACTGCCAATTCTGAGATACACTTTGGTCTAACACCTCAGGGATCTCTCGTACTTGAAAATTGAATGTGTTTTGTGGTTTTCAGACCGTGGGGAACATGAATATGAGTTTCTTCTGCAAATCTGAGCTCTGTGTCAAAAGTTAAGTTTTCTCGTTGAATTGAGCCCTACTACCAATTCTGAGATACACTTTGGTCTAACTCCTCAGGGAAAGCTCGTACTTGAAAATTGAATGTGTTTTTGGATTTTTAGAACGTGGGGATCATGAATATGTGTTGCTTCTGTAAATCTGAGCTCTGTGTCTAAAGTTATTTCTGGCTGAATTGAATCCAGTTCTGAAATACAGTCTACACTTTCGTCTAACTCCTCAGGGAAAGCTCGTACTTGAAAATTGAATGTGTTTTTGCGCTTTTCAGACTGTGATTAACATTAATATGTGTTGCTTCTGTAAATCTGAGATCTGTGTCTAAAGTTTTTTTCTGGCTGAATTGAGCCCTACTGCCAATTCTGAGATGAACTTTGGTCTAACTCCTCAGGGAAAACTCGTACTTGAAAATTGAATGTATTTTTGCCCTTTTTGAGACCGTGGGGAACATGAATATGTGTTTCTTCTGCAAATCTGAACTCTGTGTCAAAAGTTAAGTTTTCTGGTTGAATTGAGGCCTACTGCCAATTCTGAGATGCACTTTGGCCTAATTCCTCAGGGATCTCTCGTACTTGAAAATTGAATGTGTTTTGTGGTTTTCAGACCATGGGGAACATGAATATGTGTTTCTACTGCAAATCTGAGCTCAGTGTCAAAAGTTACCTTTTTGGCTGAATTGAGCCCTACTGCCAATTCTGAGATACACTTTGGTCTAACTCCTCAGGGAAAGCTCGTACTTGAAAATTGAATGTGTTTTGTGGTTTTCAGACCGTGGGGAACATTAATATGTGTTTCTTCTGCAAATCTGAGCTCTGTGTCAAAAGTTAAGTTTTCTGGTTGAATTGAGCCCTACTGCCAATTCTGAGATAAACTTTGGTCTAATTCCTCAGGGAAAACTCTTACTTGAAAATTGAATGTATTTTTGCTCTTTTTTAGACCGTGGGGAACATGAATATGTGTTTCTATTGCAAATCTGAGCTCAGTGTCAAAAGTTACCTTTTTGGCTGAATTGTGCCCTACTGCCAATTCTGAGATACACTTTGGTCTAACACCTCAGGGATCTCTCGTACTTGAAAATTGAATGTGTTTTGTGGTTTTCAGACCGTGGGGAACATGAATATGAGTTTCTTCTGCAAATCTGAGCTCTGTGTCAAAAGTTAAGTTTTCTCGTTGAATTGAGCCCTACTACCAATTCTGAGATACACTTTGGTCTAACTCCTCAGGGAAAGCTCGTACTTGAAAATTGAATGTGTTTTTGGATTTTTAGAACGTGGGGATCATGAATATGTGTTGCTTCTGTAAATCTGAGCTCTGTGTCTAAAGTTATTTCTGGCTGAATTGAATCCAGTTCTGAAATACAGTCTACACTTTCGTCTAACTCCTCAGGGAAAGCTCGTACTTGAAAATTGAATGTGTTTTTGCGCTTTTCAGACTGTGATTAACATTAATATGTGTTGCTTCTGTAAATCTGAGATCTGTGTCTAAAGTTTTTTTCTGGCTGAATTGAATCCAGTTCTGAAATACAGTCTACACTTTGGTCTAACTCCTCAGGGAAAGCTCGTACTTGAAAATTGAATGTGTTTTTGTGCTTTTCAGACTGTGGTTAAAATTAATATGTGTTTCTTCTGCAAATCTGAGCTCTGTGTCAAAAGTTACATTTTCTGGCTGAATTGAGCCCTACTGCCAATTCTGAGATGAACTTTGGTCTAACTCCTCAGGGAAAACTCGTACTTGAAAATTGAATGTATTTTTGCCCTTTTTGAGACCGTGGGGAACATGAATATGTGTTTCTTCTGCAAATCTGAACTCTGTGTCAAAAGTTAAGTTTTCTGGTTGAATTGAGGCCTACTGCCAATTCTGAGATGCACTTTGGCCTAATTCCTCAGGGATCTCTCGTACTTGAAAATTGAATGTGTTTTGTGGTTTTCAGACCATGGGGAACATGAATATGTGTTTCTACTGCAAATCTGAGCTCAGTGTCAAAAGTTACCTTTTTGGCTGAATTGAGCCCTTCTGCCAATTCTGAGATACACTTTGGTCTAACTCCTCAGGGAAAGCTCGTACTTGAAAATTGAATGTGTTTTGTGGTTTTCAGACCGTGGGGAACATTAATATGTGTTTCTTCTGCAAATCTGAGCTCTGTGTCAAAAGTTAAGTTTTCTGGTTGAATTGAGCCCTACTGCCAATTCTGAGATAAACTTTGGTCTAATTCCTCAGGGAAAACTCTTACTTGAAAATTGAATGTATTTTTGCTCTTTTTTAGACCGTGGGGAACATGAATATGTGTTTCTACTGCAAATCTGAGCTCAGTGTCAAAAGTTACCTTTTTGGCTGAATTGTGCCCTACTGCCAATTCTGAGATACACTTTGGTCTAACACCTCAGGGATCTCTCGTACTTGAAAATTGAATGTGTTTTGTGGTTTTCAGACCGTGGGGAACATGAATATGAGTTTCTTCTGCAAATCTGAGCTCTGTGTCAAAAGTTAAGTTTTCTCGTTGAATTGAGCCCTACTACCAATTCTGAGATACACTTTGGTCTAACTCCTCAGGGAAAGCTCGTACTTGAAAATTGAATGTGTTTTTGGATTTTTAGAACGTGGGGATCATGAATATGTGTTGCTTCTGTAAATCTGAGCTCTGTGTCTAAAGTTATTTCTGGCTGAATTGAATCCAGTTCTGAAATACAGTCTACACTTTCGTCTAACTCCTCAGGGAAAGCTCGTACTTGAAAATTGAATGTGTTTTTGCGCTTTTCAGACTGTGATTAACATTAATATGTGTTGCTTCTGTAAATCTGAGATCTGTGTCTAAAGTTTTTTTCTGGCTGAATTGAATCCAGTTCTGAAATACAGTCTACACTTTGGTCTAACTCCTCAGGGAAAGCTCGTACTTGAAAATTGAATGTGTTTTTGTGCTTTTCAGACTGTGGTTAAAATTAATATGTGTTTCTTCTGCAAATCTGAGCTCTGTGTCAAAAGTTACATTTTCTGGCTGAATTGAGCCCTACTGCCAATTCTGAGATGAACTTTGGTCTAACTCCTCAGGGAAAACTCGTACTTGAAAATTGAATGTATTTTTGCCCTTTTTGAGACCGTGGGGAACATGAATATGTGTTTCTTCTGCAAATCTGAACTCTGTGTCAAAAGTTAAGTTTTCTGGTTGAATTGAGGCCTACTGCCAATTCTGAGATGCACTTTGGCCTAATTCCTCAGGGATCTCTCGTACTTGAAAATTGAATGTGTTTTGTGGTTTTCAGACCATGGGGAACATGAATATGTGTTTCTACTGCAAATCTGAGCTCAGTGTCAAAAGTTACCTTTTTGGCTGAATTGAGCCCTTCTGCCAATTCTGAGATACACTTTGGTCTAACTCCTCAGGGAAAGCTCGTACTTGAAAATTGAATGTGTTTTGTGGTTTTCAGACCGTGGGGAACATTAATATGTGTTTCTTCTGCAAATCTGAGCTCTGTGTCAAAAGTTAAGTTTTCTGGTTGAATTGAGCCCTACTGCCAATTCTGAGATAAACTTTGGTCTAATTCCTCAGGGAAAACTCTTACTTGAAAATTGAATGTGTTTTTGCTCTTTTTTAGACCGTGGGGAACATGAATATGTGTTTCTACTGCAAATCTGAGCTCAGTGTCAAAAGTTACCTTTTTGGCTGAATTGAGCCCTACTGCCAATTCTGAGATACACTTTGGTCTAACACCTCAGGGATCTCTCGTACTTGAAAATTGAATGTGTTTTGTGGTTTTCAGACCGTGGGGAACATGAATATGAGTTTCTTCTGCAAATCTGAGCTCTGTGTCAAAAGTTAAGTTTTCTCGTTGAATTGAGCCCTACTACCAATTCTGAGATACACTTTGGTCTAACTCCTCAGGGAAAGCTCGTACTTGAAAATTGAATGTGTTTTTGGATTTTTAGAACGTGGGGATCATGAATATGTGTTGCTTCTGTAAATCTGAGCTCTTTGTCTAAAGTTATTTCTGGCTGAATTGAATCCAGTTCTGAAATACAGTCTACACTTTCGTCTAACTCCTCAGGGAAAGCTCGTACTTGAAAATTGAATGTGTTTTTGCGCTTTTCAGACTGTGGTTAACATTAATATGTGTTGCTTCTGTAAATCTGAGATCTGTGTCTAAAGTTTTTTTCTGGCTGAAGTGAATCCAGTTCTGAAATACAGTCTACACTTTGGTCTAACTCCTCAGGGAAAGCTCGTACTTGAAAATTGAATGTGTTTTTGTGCTTTTCAGACTGTGGTTAAAATTAATATGTGTTTCTTCTGCAAATCTGAGCTCTGTGTCAAAAGTTACATTTTCTGGCTGAATTGAGCCCTACTGCCAATTCTGAGATGAACTTTGGTCTAACTCCTCAGGGAAAACTCGTACTTGAAAATTGAATGTATTTTTGCCCTTTTTGAGACCGTGGGGAACATGAATATGTGTTTCTTCTGCAAATCTGAACTCTGTGTCAAAAGTTAAGTTTTCTGGTTGAATTGAGGCCTACTGCCAATTCTGAGATGCACTTTGGCCTAATTCCTCAGGGATCTCTCGTACTTGAAAATTGAATGTGTTTTGTGGTTTTCAGACCATGGGGAACATGAATATGTGTTTCTACTGCAAATCTGAGCTCAGTGTCAAAAGTTACCTTTTTGGCTGAATTAAGCCCTTCTGCCAATTCTGAGATACACTTTGGTCTAACTCCTCAGGGAAAGCTCGTACTTGAAAATTGAATGTGTTTTTGCGCTTTTCAGACTGTGGTTAACATTAATATGTGTTTCTTCTGCAAATCTGAGCTCTGTGTCTAAAGATTTTTCTGGCTGAATTGAATTCAGTTCTGAAATACAGTCTGCACTTTGATCTAACTCCTCAGGGAAAGCTCGTACTTGAAAATTGAATGTGTTTTTCCGCTTTTCAGATTGTGGTTAACATTAACATGTGTTTCTTCTGCAATCCTGAGCTCCGTGTCAAAAGTTAAGTTTTCTGGTTGAATTGAGCCCTACTGCCAATTCTGAGATACACTTTGGTCTAACTCCTCAGGGAAAGCTCGTACTTGAAAATTGAATGTGTTTTTGCGCTTTTCAAACTGTGGTTAACATGAATATGTGTTTCTTCTGCAAATCTGAGCTCTGTGTCAAAAGTTAAGTTTTCTGGTTGAATTGAGCCCTACTGCCAATTCTGAGATACACTTTGGTCTAACTCCTCAGGGAAAGCTCGTACTTGAAAATTGAATGTGTTTTTGCGCTTTTCAGACTGTGGTTAACATTAATACGTGTTTCTTCTGCAAATCTGAGCTCTGTGTCAAAAGATTTTTCTGGCTGAATTGAATTCAGTTCTGAAATACAGTCTGCACTTTGATCTAACTCCTCAGGGAAAGCTCGTACTTGAAAATTGAATGTGTTTTTGCGCTTTTCAAACTGTGGTTAACATGAATATGTGTTTCTTCTGCAAATCTGAGCTCTGTGTCAAAAGTTAAGTTTTCTGGTTGAATTGAGCCCTACTGCCAATTCTGAGATACACTTTGGTCTAACTCCTCAGGGAAAGCTCGTACTTGAAAATTGAATGTGTTTTTGCGCTTTTCAGACTGTGGTTAACATTAATACGTGTTTCTTCTGCAAATCTGAGCTCTGTGTCAAAAGTTACCTTTTTGGCTGAATTGAGCCCTTCTGCCAATTCTGAGATACACTTTGGTCTAACTCCTCAGGGAAAGCTCGTACTTGAAAATTGAATGTGCTTTTGCTCTTTTTTAGACCGTGGGGAACAGGAATATGTGTTTCTTCTGCAAATCTGAGCTCTGTGTCAAACGTTACGTTTTCTGGTTGAATTGAGGCCTACTGCCAATTCTGAGATGCACTTTGGCCTAATTCCTCAGGGAAAGCTCGTACTTGAAAATTGAATGTGTTTTTGCGCTTTTCAGACTGTGGTTAACATTAATACGTGTTTCTTCTGCAAATCTGAGCTCTGTGTCAAAAGTTACCTTTTTGGCTGAATTGAGCCCTACTGCCAATTCTGAGATAAACTTTGGTCTAATTCCTCAGGGAAAACTCTTACTTGAAAATTGAATGTGTTTTGTGGTTTTCAGACCGTGGGGAACAGGAATATGTGTTTCTTCTGCAAATCTGAGCTCTGTGTCAAACGTTACGTTTTCTGGTTGAATTGAGGCCTACTGCCAATTCTGAGATGCACTTTGGCCTAATTCCTCAGGGAAAGCTCGTACTTGAAAATTGAATGTGTTTTTGCGCTTTTCAGACTGTGGTTAACATTAATACGTGTTTCTTCTGCAAATCTGAGCTCAGTGTCAAAAGTTACCTTTTTGGCTGAATTGAGCCCTTCTGCCAATTCTGAGATACACTTTGGTCTAATTCCTCAGGGAAAACTCTTACTTGAAAATTGAATGTATTTTTGCTCTTTTTTAGACCGTGGGGAACATGAATATGTGTTTCTACTGCAAATCTGAGCTCAGTGTCAAAAGTTACCTTTTTGGCTGAATTGTGCCCTACTGCCAATTCTGAGATACACTTTGGTCTAACACCTCAGGGATCTCTCGTACTTGAAAATTGAATGTGTTTTGTGGTTTTCAGACCGTGGGGAACATGAATATGAGTTTCTTCTGCAAATCTGAGCTCTGTGTCAAAAGTTAAGTTTTCTCGTTGAATTGAGCCCTACTACCAATTCTGAGATACACTTTGGTCTAACTCCTCAGGGAAAGCTCGTACTTGAAAATTGAACGTGTTTTTGGATTTTTAGAACGTGGGGATCATGAATATGTGTTGCTTCTCTAAATCTGAGCTCTGTGTCTAAAGTTATTTCTGGCTGAATTGAATCCAGTTCTGAAATACAGTCTACACTTTGGTCTAACTCCTCAGGGAAAGCTCGTACTTGAAAATTGAATGTGTTTTTGTGCTTTTCAGACTGTGGTTAAAATTAATATGTGTTTCTTCTGCAAATCTGAGCTCTGTGTCAAAAGTTACATTTTCTGGCTGAATTGAGCCCTACTGCCAATTCTGAGATGAACTTTGGTCTAACTCCTCAGGGAAAACTCGTACTTGAAAATTGAATGTGTTTTTCCGCTTTTCAGATTGTGGTTAACATTAATATGTGTTTCTTCTGCAATCCTGAGCTCCGTGTCAAAAGTTAAGTTTTCTGGTTGAATTGAGCCCTACTGCCAATTCTGAGATACACTTTGGTCTAACTCCTCAGGGAAAGCTCGTACTTGAAAATTGAATGTGTTTTTGCGCTTTTCAAACTGTGGTTAACATGAATATGTGTTTCTTCTGCAAATCTGAGCTCTGTGTCAAAAGTTAAGTTTTCTGGTTGAATTGAGCCCTACTGCCAATTCTGAGATACACTTTGGTCTAACTCCTCAGGGAAAGCTCGTACTTGAAAATTGAATGTCTTTTTGCGCTTTTCAGACTGTGGTTAACATTAATACGTGTTTCTTCTGCAAATCTGAGCTCTGTGTCAAAAGTTACCTTTTTGGCTGAATTGAGCCCTACTGCCAATTCTGAGATACACTTTGGTCTAACTCCTCAGGGATCTCTCGTACTTGAAAATTGAATGTGTTTTGTGGTTTTCAGACCGTGGGGAACATGAATATGTGTTTCTACTGCAAATCTGAGCTCAGTGTCAAAAGTTACCTTTTTGGCTGAATTGAGCCCTTCTGCCAATTCTGAGATACACTTTGGTCTAACTCCTCAGGGAAAGCTCGTACTTGAAAATTGAATGTGCTTTTGCTCTTTTTTAGACCGTGGGGAACAGGATTATGTGTTTCTTCTGGAAATCTGAGCTCTGTGTCAAACGTTACGTTTTCTGGTTGAATTGAGGCCTACTGCCAATTCTGAGATGCACTTTGGCCTAATTCCTCAGGGAAAGCTCGTACTTGAAAATTGAATGTGTTTTTGCGCTTTTCAGACTGTGGTTAACATTAATACATGTTTCTTCTGCAAATCTGAGCTCTGTGTCAAAAGTTACCTTTTTGGCTGAATTGAGCCCTACTGCCAATTCTGAGATACACTTTGGTCTAACTCCTCAGGGAAAGCTCGTACTTGAAAATTGAATGTGTTTTGTGGTTTTCAGACCGTGGGGAACATGAATATGTGTTTCTACTGCAAATCTGAGCTCAGTGTCAAAAGTTACCTTTTTGGCTGAATTGAGCCCTTCTGCCAATTCTGAGATACACTTTGGTCTAACTCCTCAGGGAAAGCTCGTACTTGAAAATTGAATGTGCTTTTGCTCTTTTTTAGACCGTGGGGAACAGGAATATGTGTTTCTTCTGCAAATCTGAGCTCTGTGTCAAACGTTACGTTTTCTGGTTGAATTGAGGCCTACTGCCAATTCTGAGATGCACTTTGGCCTAATTCCTCAGGGAAAGCTCGTACTTGAAAATTGAATGTGTTTTTGCGCTTTTCAGACTGTGGTTAACATTAATACGTGTTTCTTCTGCAAATCTGAGCTCAGTGTCAAAAGTTACCTTTTTGGCTGAATTGAGCCCTTCTGCCAATTCTGAGATACACTTTGGTCTAACTCCTCAGGGAAAGCTCGTACTTGAAAATTGAATGTGTTTTGTGGTTTTCAGACCGTGGGGAACATTAATATGTGTTTCTTCTGCAAATCTGAGCTCTGTGTCAAAAGTTAAGTTTTCTGGTTGAATTGAGCCCTACTGCCAATTCTGAGATAAACTTTGGTCTAATTCCTCAGGGAAAACTCTTACTTGAAAATTGAATGTATTTTTGCTCTTTTTTAGACCGTGGGGAACATGAATATGTGTTTCTACTGCAAATCTGAGCTCAGTGTCAAAAGTTACCTTTTTGGCTGAATTGAGCCCTTCTGCCAATTCTGAGATACACTTTGGTCTAACTCCTCAGGGAAAGCTCGTACTTGAAAATTGAATGTGTTTTTGCGCTTTTCAGACTGTGGTTAACATTAATATGTGTTTCTTCTGCAAATCTGAGCTCTGTGTCTAAAGATTTTTCTGGCTGAATTGAATTCAGTTCTGAAATACAGTCTGCACTTTGATCTAACTCCTCAGGGAAAGCTCGTACTTGAAAATTGAATGTTTTTTTCCGCTTTTCAGATTGTGGTTAACATTAATATGTGTTTCTTCTGCAATCCTGAGCTCCGTGTCAAACGTTAAGTTTTCTGGTTGAATTGAGCCCTACTGCCAATTCTGAGATACACTTTGGTCTAACTCCTCAGGGAAAGCTCGTACTTGAAAATTGAATGTGTTTTTGCGCTTTTCAAACTGTGGTTAACATGAATATGTGTTTCTTCTGCAAATCTGAGCTCTGTGTCAAAAGTTAAGTTTTCTGGTTGAATTGAGCCCTACTGCCAATTCTGAGATACACTTTGGTCTAACTCCTCAGGGAAAGCACGTACTTGAAAATTGAATGTGTTTTTGAGCTTTTCAGACTGTGGTTAACATTAATACGTGTTTCTTCTGCAAATCTGAGCTCTGTGTCAAAAGTTACCTTTTTGGCTGAATTGAGCCCTACTGCCAATTCTGAGATAAACTTTGGTCTAATTCCTCAGGGAAAACTCTTACTTGAAAATTGAATATATTTTTGCTCTTTTTTAGACCGTGGGGAACATGAATATGTGTTTCTACTGCAAATCTGAGCTCAGTGTCAAAAGTTACCTTTTTGGCTGAATTGAGCCCTACTGCCAATTCTGAGATACACTTTGGTCTAACTCCTCAGGGATCTCTCGTACTTGAAAATTGAATGTGTTTTGTGGTTTTCAGACCGTGGGGAACATGAATATGTGTTTCTACTGCAAATCTGAGCTCAGTGTCAAAAGTTACCTTTTTGGCTGAATTGAGCCCTTCTGCCAATTCTGAGATACACTTTGGTCTAACTCCTCAGGGAAAGCTCGTACTTGAAAATTGAATGTGTTTTTGCGCTTTTCAGACTGTGGTTAACATTAATATGTGTTTCTTCTGCAAATCTGAGCTCTGTGTCTAAAGATTTTTCTGGCTGAATTGAATTCAGTTCTGAAATACAGTCTGCACTTTGATCTAACTCCTCAGGGAAAGCTCGTACTTGAAAATTGAATGTTTTTTTCCGCTTTTCAGATTGTGGTTAACATTAATATGTGTTTCTTCTGCAATCCTGAGCTCCGTGTCAAACGTTAAGTTTTCTGGTTGAATTGAGCCCTACTGCCAATTCTGAGATACACTTTGGTCTAACTCCTCAGGGAAAGCTCGTACTTGAAAATTGAATGTGTTTTTGCGCTTTTCAAACTGTGGTTAACATGAATATGTGTTTCTTCTGCAAATCTGAGCTCTGTGTCAAAAGTTAAGTTTTCTGGTTGAATTGAGCCCTACTGCCAATTCTGAGATACACTTTGGTCTAACTCCTCAGGGAAAGCACGTACTTGAAAATTGAATGTGTTTTTGAGCTTTTCAGACTGTGGTTAACATTAATACGTGTTTCTTCTGCAAATCTGAGCTCTGTGTCAAAAGTTACCTTTTTGGCTGAATTGAGCCCTACTGCCAATTCTGAGATAAACTTTGGTCTAATTCCTCAGGGAAAACTCTTACTTGAAAATTGAATATATTTTTGCTCTTTTTTAGACCGTGGGGAACATGAATATGTGTTTCTACTGCAAATCTGAGCTCAGTGTCAAAAGTTACCTTTTTGGCTGAATTGAGCCCTACTGCCAATTCTGAGATACACTTTGGTCTAACTCCTCAGGGATCTCTCGTACTTGAAAATTGAATGTGTTTTGTGGTTTTCAGACCGTGGGGAACATGAATATGTGTTTCTACTGCAAATCTGAGCTCAGTGTCAAAAGTTACCTTTTTGGCTGAATTGAGCCCTTCTGCCAATTCTGAGATACACTTTGGTCTAACTCCTCAGGGAAAGCTCGTACTTGAAAATTGAATGTGCTTTTGCGCTTTTCGGACTGTGGTTAACATTAATACGTGTTTCTTCTGCAAATCTGAGCTCTGTGTCAAAAGTTACCTTTTTGGCTGAATTGAGCCCTACTGCCAATTCTGAGATAAACTTTGGTCTAATTCCTCAGGGAAAACTCTTACTTGAAAATTGAATATATTTTTGCTCTTTTTTAGACCGTGGGGAACATGAATATGTGTTTCTACTGCAAATCTGAGCTCAGTGTCAAAAGTTACCTTTTTGGCTGAATTGAGCCCTACTGCCAATTCTGAGATGCACTTTGGTCTAACTCCTCAGGGATCTCTCGTACTTGAAAATTGAATGTGTTTTGTGGTTTTCAGACCGTGGGGAACATGAATATGTGTTTCTACTGCAAATCTGAGTTCAGTGTCAAAAGTTACCTTTTTGGCTGAATTGAGCCCTTCTGCCAATTCTGAGATACACTTTGGTCTAACTCCTCAGGGAAAGCTCGTACTTGAAAATTGAATGTGCTTTTGCTCTTTTTTAGACCGTGGGGAACAGGAATATGTGTTTCTTCTGCAAATCTGAGCTCTGTGTCAAACGTTACGTTTTCTGGTTGAATTGAGGCCTACTGCCAATTCTGAGATGCACTTTGGCCTAATTCCTCAGGGATCTCTGGTACTTGAAAATTGAATGTGTTTTGTGGTTTTCAGACCATGGGGAACATGAATATGTGTTTCTACTGCAAATCTGAGCTCAGTGTCAAAAGTTACCTTTTTGGCTGAATTAAGCCCTTCTGCCAATTCTGAGATACACTTTGGTCTAACTCCTCAGGGAAAGCTCGTACTTGAAAATTGAATGTGTTTTTGCGCTTTTCAGACTGTGGTTAACATTAATATGTGTTTCTTCTGCAAATCTGAGCTCTGTGTCTAAAGATTTTTCTGGCTGAATTGAATTCAGTTCTGAAATACAGTCTGCACTTTGATCTAACTCCTCAGGGAAAGCTCGTACTTGAAAATTGAATGTGTTTTTCCGCTTTTCAGATTGTGGTTAACATTAATATGTGTTTCTTCTGCAATCCTGAGCTCCGTGTCAAAAGTTAAGTTTTCTGGTTGAATTGAGCCCTACTGCCAATTCTGAGATACACTTTGGTCTAACTCCTCAGGGAAAGCTCGTACTTGAAAATTGAATGTGTTTTTGCGCTTTTCAAACTGTGGTTAACATGAATATGTGTTTCTTCTGCAAATCTGAGCTCTGTGTCAAAAGTTAAGTTTTCTGGTTGAATTGAGCCCTACTGCCAATTCTGAGATACACTTTGGTCTAACTCCTCAGGGAAAGCTCGTACTTGAAAATTGAATGTGTTTTTGCGCTTTTCAGACTGTGGTTAACATTAATACGTGTTTCTTCTGCAAATCTGAGCTCTGTGTCAAAAGATTTTTCTGGCTGAATTGAATTCAGTTCTGAAATACAGTCTGCACTTTGATCTAACTCCTCAGGGAAAGCTCGTACTTGAAAATTGAATGTGTTTTTGCGCTTTTCAAACTGTGGTTAACATGAATATGTGTTTCTTCTGCAAATCTGAGCTCTGTGTCAAAAGTTAAGTTTTCTGGTTGAATTGAGCCCTACTGCCAATTCTGAGATACACTTTGGTCTAACTCCTCAGGGAAAGCTCGTACTTGAAAATTGAATGTGTTTTTGCGCTTTTCAGACTGTGGTTAACATTAATACGTGTTTCTTCTGCAAATCTGAGCTCTGTGTCAAAAGTTACCTTTTTGGCTGAATTGAGCCCTACTGCCAATTCTGAGATACACTTTGGTCTAACTCCTCAGGGATCTCTCGTACTTGAAAATTGAATGTGTTTTGTGGTTTTCAGACCGTGGGGAACATGAATATGTGTTTCTACTGCAAATCTGAGCTCAGTGTCAAAAGTTACCTTTTTGGCTGAATTGAGCCCTTCTGCCAATTCTGAGATACACTTTGGTCTAACTCCTCAGGGAAAGCTCGTACTTGAAAATTAAATGTGCTTTTGCTCTTTTTTAGACCGTGGGGAACAGGAATATGTGTTTCTTCTGCAAATCTGAGCTCTGTGTCAAACGTTACGTTTTCTGGTTGAATTGAGGCCTACTGCCAATTCTGAGATGCACTTTGGCCTAATTCCTCAGGGAAAGCTCGTACTTGAAAATTGAATGTGTTTTTGCGCTTTTCAGACTGTGGTTAACATTAATACGTGTTTCTTCTGCAAATCTGAGCTCTGTGTCAAAAGTTACCATTTTGGCTGAATTGAGCCCTACTGCCAATTCTGAGATAAACTTTGGTCTAATTCCACAGGGAAAACTCTTACTTGAAAATTGAATGTGTTTTGTGGTTTTCAGACCGTGGGGAACATGAATATGTTTTTCTACTGCAAATCTGAGCTCAGTGTCAAAAGTTACCTTTTTGGCTGAATTGAGCCCTTCTGCCAATTCTGAGATACACTTTGGTCTAACTCCTCAGGGAAAGCTCGTACTTGAAAATTGAATGTGCTTTTGCTCTTTTTTAGACCGTGGGGAACAGGAATATGTGTTTCTTCTGCAAATCTGAGCTCTGTGTCAAACGTTACGTTTTCTGGTTGAATTGAGGCCTACTGCCAATTCTGAGATGCACTTTGGCCTAATTCCTCAGGGAAAGCTCGTACTTGAAAATTGAATGTGTTTTTGCGCTTTTCAGACTGTGGTTAACATTAATACGTGTTTCTTCTGCAAATCTGAGCTCAGTGTCAAAAGTTACCTTTTTGGCTGAATTGAGCCCTTCTGCCAATTCTGAGATACACTTTGGTCTAACTCCTCAGGGAAAGCTCGTACTTGAAAATTGAATGTGTTTTGTGGTTTTCAGACCGTGGGGAACATTAATATGTGTTTCTTCTGCAAATCTGAGCTCTGTGTCAAAAGTTAAGTTTTCTGGTTGAATTGAGCCCTACTGCCAATTCTGAGATAAACTTTGGTCTAATTCCTCAGGGAAAACTCTTACTTGAAAATTGAATGTATTTTTGCTCTTTTTTAGACCGTGGGGAACATGAATATGTGTTTCTACTGCAAATCTGAGCTCAGTGTCAAAAGTTACCTTTTTGGCTGAATTGTGCCCTACTGCCAATTCTGAGATACACTTTGGTCTAACACCTCAGGGATCTCTCGTACTTGAAAATTGAATGTGTTTTGTGGTTTTCAGACCGTGGGGAACATGAATATGAGTTTCTTCTGCAAATCTGAGCTCTGTGTCAAAAGTTAAGTTTTCTCGTTGAATTGAGCCCTACTACCAATTCTGAGATACACTTTGGTCTAACTCCTCAGGGAAAGCTCGTACTTGAAAATTGAACGTGTTTTTGGATTTTTAGAACGTGGGGATCATGAATATGTGTTGCTTCTGTAAATCTGAGCTCTGTGTCTAAAGTTATTTCTGGCTGAATTGAATCCAGTTCTGAAATACAGTCTACACTTTGGTCTAACTCCTCAGGGAAAGCTCGTACTTGAAAATTGAATGTGTTTTTGTGCTTTTCAGACTGTGGTTAAAATTAATATGTGTTTCTTCTGCAAATCTGAGCTCTGTGTCAAAAGTTACATTTTCTGGCTGAATTGAGCCCTACTGCCAATTCTGAGATGAACTTTGGTCTAACTCCTCAGGGAAAACTCGTACTTGAAAATTGAATGTGTTTTTCCGCTTTTCAGATTGTGGTTAACATTAATATGTGTTTCTTCTGCAATCCTGAGCTCCGTGTCAAAAGTTAAGTTTTCTGGTTGAATTGAGCCCTACTGCCAATTCTGAGATACACTTTGGTCTAACTCCTCAGGGAAAGCTCGTACTTGAAAATTGAATGTGTTTTTGCGCTTTTCAGACTGTGGTTAACATTAATACGTGTTTCTTCTGCAAATCTGAGCTCTGTGTCAAAAGTTACCTTTTTGGCTGAATTGAGCCCTACTGCCAATTCTGAGATACACTTTGGTCTAACTCCTCAGGGATCTCTCGTACTTGAAAATTGAATGTGTTTTGTGGTTTTCAGACCGTGGGGAACATGAATATGTGTTTCTACTGCAAATCTGAGCTCAGTGTCAAAAGTTACCTTTTTGGCTGAATTGAGCCCTTCTGCCAATTCTGAGATACACTTTGGTCTAACTCCTCAGGGAAAGCTCGTACTTGAAAATTGAATGTGCTTTTGCTCTTTTTTAGACCGTGGGGAACAGGAATATGTGTTTCTTCTGCAAATCTGAGCTCTGTGTCAAACGTTACGTTTTCTGGTTGAATTGAGGCCTACTGCCAATTCTGAGATGCACTTTGGCCTAATTCCTCAGGGAAAGCTCGTACTTGAAAATTGAATGTGTTTTTGCGCTTTTCAGACTGTGGTTAACATTAATACATGTTTCTTCTGCAAATCTGAGCTCTGTGTCAAAAGTTACCTTTTTGGCTGAATTGAGCCCTACTGCCAATTCTGAGATAAACTTTGGTCTAATTCCTCAGGGAAAACTCTTACTTGAAAATTGAATGTGTTTTGTGGTTTTCAGACCGTGGGGAACATGAATATGTGTTTCTACTGCAAATCTGAGCTCAGTGTCAAAAGTTACCTTTTTGGCTGAATTGAGCCCTTCTGCCAATTCTGAGATACACTTTGGTCTAACTCCTCAGGGAAAGCTCGTACTTGAAAATTGAATGTGCTTTTGCTCTTTTTTAGACCGTGGGGAACAGGAATATGTGTTTCTTCTGCAAATCTGAGCTCTGTGTCAAACGTTACGTTTTCTGGTTGAATTGAGGCCTACTGCCAATTCTGAGATGCACTTTGGCCTAATTCCTCAGGGAAAGCTCGTACTTGAAAATTGAATGTGTTTTTGCGCTTTTCAGACTGTGGTTAACATTAATACGTGTTTCTTCTGCAAATCTGAGCTCAGTGTCAAAAGTTACCTTTTTGGCTGAATTGAGCCCTTCTGCCAATTCTGAGATACACTTTGGTCTAACTCCTCAGGGAAAGCTCGTACTTGAAAATTGAATGTGTTTTGTGGTTTTCAGACCGTGGGGAACATGAATATGTGTTTCTACTGCAAATCTGAGCTCAGTGTCAAAAGTTACCTTTTTGGCTGAATTGAGCCCTTCTGCCAATTCTGAGATACACTTTGGTCTAACTCCTCAGGGAAAGCTCGTACTTGAAAATTGAATGTGCTTTTGCTCTTTTTTAGACCGTGGGGAACAGGAATATGTGTTTCTTCTGCAAATCTGAGCTCTGTGTCAAACGTTACGTTTTCTGGTTGAATTGAGGCCTACTGCCAATTCTGAGATGCACTTTGGCCTAATTCCTCAGGGAAAGCTCGTACTTGAAAATTGAATGTGTTTTTGCGCTTTTCAGACTGTGGTTAACATTAATACGTGTTTCTTCTGCAAATCTGAGCTCAGTGTCAAAAGTTACCTTTTTGGCTGAATTGAGCCCTTCTGCCAATTCTGAGATACACTTTGGTCTAACTCCTCAGGGAAAGCTCGTACTTGAAAATTGAATGTGTTTTGTTGTTTTCAGACCGTGGGGAACATTAATATGTGTTTCTTCTGCAAATCTGAGCTCTGTGTCAAAAGTTAAGTTTTCTGGTTGAATTGAGCCCTACTGCCAATTCTGAGATAAACTTTGGTCTAATTCCTCAGGGAAAACTCTTACTTGAAAATTGAATGTATTTTTGCTCTTTTTTAGACCGTGGGGAACATGAATATGTGTTTCTACTGCAAATCTGAGCTCAGTGTCAAAAGTTACCTTTTTGGCTGAATTGAGCCCTTCTGCCAATTCTGAGATACACTTTGGTCTAACTCCTCAGGGAAAGCTCGTACTTGAAAATTGAATGTGTTTTTGCGCTTTTCAGACTGTGGTTAACATTAATATGTGTTTCTTCTGCAAATCTGAGCTCTGTGTCTAAAGATTTTTCTGGCTGAATTGAATTCAGTTCTGAAATACAGTCTGCACTTTGATCTAACTCCTCAGGGAAAGTTCGTACTTGAAAATTGAATGTTTTTTTCCGCTTTTCAGATTGTGGTTAACATTAATATGTGTTTATTCTGCAATCCTGAGCTCCGTGTCAAACGTTAAGTTTTCTGGTTGAATTGAGCCCTACTGCCAATTCTGAGATACACTTTGGTCTAACTCCTCAGGGAAAGCTCGTACTTGAAAATTGAATGTGTTTTTGCGCTTTTCAAACTGTGGTTAACATGAATATGTGTTTCTTCTGCAAATCTGAGCTCTGTGTCAAAAGTTAAGTTTTCTGGTTGAATTGAGCCCTACTGCCAATTCTGAGATACACTTTGGTCTAACTCCTCAGGGAAAGCACGTACTTGAAAATTGAATGTGTTTTTGAGCTTTTCAGACTGTGGTTAACATTAATACGTGTTTCTTCTGCAAATCTGAGCTCTGTGTCAAAAGTTACCTTTTTGGCTGAATTGAGCCCTACTGCCAATTCTGAGATAAACTTTGGTCTAATTCCTCAGGGAAAACTCTTACTTGAAAATTGAATATATTTTTGCTCTTTTTTAGACCGTGGGGAACATGAATATGTGTTTCTACTGCAAATCTGAGCTCAGTGTCAAAAGTTACCTTTTTGGCTGAATTGAGCCCTACTGCCAATTCTGAGATACACTTTGGTCTAACTCCTCAGGGATCTCTCGTACTTGAAAATTGAATGTGTTTTGTGGTTTTCAGACCGTGGGGAACATGAATATGTGTTTCTACTGCAAATCTGAGCTCAGTGTCAAAAGTTACCTTTTTGGCTGAATTGAGCCCTTCTGCCAATTCTGAGATACACTTTGGTCTAACTCCTCAGGGAAAGCTCGTACTTGAAAATTGAATGTGCTTTTGCTCTTTTTTAGACCGTGGGGAACAGGAATATGTGTTTCTTCTGCAAATCTGAGCTCTGTGTCAAACGTTACGTTTTCTGGTTGAATTGAGGCCTACTGCCAATTCTGAGATGCACTTTGGCCTAATTCCTCAGGGATCTCTGGTACTTGAAAATTGAATGTGTTTTGTGGTTTTCAGACCATGGGGAACATGAATATGTGTTTCTACTGCAAATCTGAGCTCAGTGTCAAAAGTTACCTTTTTGGCTGAATTGAGCCCTTCTGCCAATTCTGAGATACACTTTGGTCTAACTCCTCAGGGAAAGCTCGTACTTGAAAATTGAATGTGTTTTTGCGCTTTTCAGACTGTGGTTAACATTAATATGTGTTTCTTCTGCAAATCTGAGCTCTGTGTCTAAAGATTTTTCTGGCTGAATTGAATTCAGTTCTGAAATACAGTCTGCACTTTGATCTAACTCCTCAGGGAAAGCTCGTACTTGAAAATTGAATGTGTTTTTCCGCTTTTCAGATTGTGGTTAACATTAATATGTGTTTCTTCTGCAATCCTGAGCTCCGTGTCAAACGTTAAGTTTTCTGGTTGAATTGAGCCCTACTGCCAATTCTGAGATACACTTTGGTCTAACTCCTCAGGGAAAGCTCGTACTTGAAAATTGAATGTGTTTTTGCGCTTTTCAAACTGTGGTTAACATGAATATGTGTTTCTTCTGCAAATCTGAGCTCTGTGTCAAAAGTTAAGTTTTCTGGTTGAATTGAGCCCTACTGCCAATTCTGAGATACACTTTGGTCTAACTCCTCAGGGAAAGCACGTACTTGAAAATTGAATGTGTTTTTGAGCTTTTCAGACTGTGGTTAACATTAATACGTGTTTCTTCTGCAAATCTGAGCTCTGTGTCAAAAGTTACCTTTTTGGCTGAATTGAGCCCTTCTGCCAATTCTGAGATACACTTTGGTCTAACTCCTCAGGGAAAGCTCGTACTTGAAAATTGAATGTGCTTTTGCTCTTTTTTAGACCGTGGGGAACAGGAATATGTGTTTCTTCTGCAAATCTGAGCTCTGTGTCAAACGTTACGTTTTCTGGTTGAATTGAGGCCTACTGCCAATTCTGAGATGCACTTTGGCCTAATTCCTCAGGGATCTCTGGTACTTGAAAATTGAATGTGTTTTGTGGTTTTCAGACCATGGGGAACATGAATATGTGTTTCTACTGCAAATCTGAGCTCAGTGTCAAAAGTTACCTTTTTGGCTGAATTGAGCCCTTCTGCCAATTCTGAGATACACTTTGGTCTAACTCCTCAGGGAAAGCTCGTACTTGAAAATTGAATGTGTTTTTGCGCTTTTCAGACTGTGGTTAACATTAATATGTGTTTCTTCTGCAAATCTGAGCTCTGTGTCTAAAGATTTTTCTGGCTGAATTGAATTCAGTTCTGAAATACAGTCTGCACTTTGATCTAACTCCTCACGGAAAGCACGTACTTGAAAATTGAATGTGTTTTTGAGCTTTTCAGACTGTGGTTAACATTAATACGTGTTTCTTCTGCAAATCTGAGCTCTGTGTCAAAAGTTACCTTTTTGGCTGAATTGAGCCCTACTGCCAATTCTGAGATAAACTTTGGTCTAATTCCTCAGGGAAAACTCTTACTTGAAAATTGAATATATTTTTGCTCTTTTTTAGACCGTGGGGAACATGAATATGTGTTTCTACTGCAAATCTGAGCTCAGTGTCAAAAGTTACCTTTTTGGCTGAATTGAGCCGTACTGCCAATTCTGAGATACACTTTGGTCTAACTCCTCAGGGATCTCTCGTACTTGAAAATTGAATGTGTTTTTGCGCTTTTCAGACTGTGGTTAACATTAATACGTGTTTCTTCTGCAAATCTGAGCTCTGTGTCAAAAGTTACCTTTTTGGCTGAATTGAGCCCTACTGCCAATTCTGAGATAAACTTTGGTCTAATTCCTCAGGGAAAACTCTTACTTGAAAATTGAATATATTTTTGCTCTTTTTTAGACCGTGGGGAACATGAATATGTGTTTCTACTGCAAATCTGAGCTCAGTGTCAAAAGTTACCTTTTTGGCTGAATTGAGCCCTACTGCCAATTCTGAGATACACTTTGGTCTAACTCCTCAGGGATCTCTCGTACTTGAAAATTGAATGTGTTTTGTGGTTTTCAGACTGTGGGGAACATGAATATGTGTTTCTACTGCAAATCTGAGCTCAGTGTCAAAAGTTACCTTTTTGGCTGAATTGAGCCCTTCTGCCAATTCTGAGATACACTTTGGTCTAACTCCTCAGGGAAAGCTCGTACTTGAAAATTGAATGTGCTTTTGCTCTTTTTTAGACCGTGGGGAACAGGAATATGTGTTTCTTCTGCAAATCTGAGCTCTGTGTCAAACGTTACGTTTTCTGGTTGAATTGAGGCCTACTGCCAATTCTGAGATGCACTTTGGCCTAATTCCTCAGGGAAAGCTCGTACTTGAAAATTGAATGTGTTTTTGCGCTTTTCAGACTGTGGTTAACATTAATACGTGTTTCTTCTGCAAATCTGAGCTCTGTGTCAAAAGTTACCTTTTTGGCTGAATTGAGCCCTACTGCCAATTCTGAGATAAACTTTGGTCTAATTCCTCAGGGAAAACTCTTACTTGAAAATTGAATATATTTTTGCTCTTTTTTAGACCGTGGGGAACAGGAATATGTGTTTCTTCTGCAAATCTGAGCTCTGTGTCAAACGTTACGTTTTCTGGTTGAATTGAGGCCTACTGCCAATTCTGAGATGCACTTTGGCCTAATTCCTCAGGGATCTCTGGTACTTGAAAATTGAATGTGTTTTGTGGTTTTCAGACCATGGGGAACATGAATATGTGTTTCTACTGCAAATCTGAGCTCAGTGTCAAAAGTTACCTTTTTGGCTGAATTGAGCCCTTCTGCCAATTCTGAGATACACTTTGGTCTAACTCCTCAGGGAAAGCTCGTACTTGAAAATTGAATGTGTTATTGCGCTTTTCAGACTGTGGTTAACATTAATATGTGTTTCTTCTGCAAATCTGAGCTCTGTGTCTAAAGATTTTTCTGGCTGAATTGAATTCAGTTCTGAAATACAGTCTGCACTTTGATCTAACTCCTCAGGGAAAGCTCGTACTTGAAAATTGAATGTGTTTTTCCGCTTTTCAGATTGTGGTTAACATTAATATGTGTTTCTTCTGCAATCCTGAGCTCCGTGTCAAACGTTAAGTTTTCTGGTTGAATTGAGCCCTACTGCCAATTCTGAGATACACTTTGGTCTAACTCCTCAGGGAAAGCTCGTACTTGAAAATTGAATGTGTTTTTGCGCTTTTCAAACTGTGGTTAACATGAATATGTGTTTCTTCTGCAAATCTGAGCTCTGTGTCAAAAGTTAAGTTTTCTGGTTGAATTGAGCCCTACTGCCAATTCTGAGATACACTTTGGTCTAACTCCTCAGGGAAAGCACGTACTTGAAAATTGAATGTGTTTTTGAGCTTTTCAGACTGTGGTTAACATTAATACGTGTTTCTTCTGCAAATCTGAGCTCTGTGTCAAAAGTTACCTTTTTGGCTGAATTGAGCCCTACTGCCAATTCTGAGATAAACTTTGGTCTAATTCCTCAGGGAAAACTCTTACTTGAAAATTGAATATATTTTTGCTCTTTTTTAGACCGTGGGGAACATGAATATGTGTTTCTACTGCAAATCTGAGCTCAGTGTCAAAAGTTACCTTTTTGGCTGAATTGAGCCCTACTGCCAATTCTGAGATACACTTTGGTCTAACTCCTCAGGGATCTCTCGTACTTGAAAATTGAATGTGTTTTTGCGCTTTTCAGACTGTGGTTAACATTAATACGTGTTTCTTCTGCAAATCTGAGCTCTGTGTCAAAAGTTACCTTTTTGGCTGAATTGAGCCCTACTGCCAATTCTGAGATAAACTTTGGTCTAATTCCTCAGGGAAAACTCTTACTTGAAAATTGAATATATTTTTGCTCTTTTTTAGACCGTGGGGAACAGGAATATGTGTTTCTTCTGCAAATCTGAGCTCTGTGTCAAACGTTACGTTTTCTGGTTGAATTGAGGCCTACTGCCAATTCTGAGATGCACTTTGGCCTAATTCCTCAGGGATCTCTGGTACTTGAAAATTGAATGTGTTTTGTGGTTTTCAGACCATGGGGAACATGAATATGTGTTTCTACTGCAAATCTGAGCTCAGTGTCAAAAGTTACCTTTTTGGCTGAATTGAGCCCTTCTGCCAATTCTGAGATACACTTTGGTCTAACTCCTCAGGGAAAGCTCGTACTTGAAAATTGAATGTGTTATTGCGCTTTTCAGACTGTGGTTAACATTAATATGTGTTTCTTCTGCAAATCTGAGCTCTGTGTCTAAAGATTTTTCTGGCTGAATTGAATTCAGTTCTGAAATACAGTCTGCACTTTGATCTAACTCCTCAGGGAAAGCTCGTACTTGAAAATTGAATGTGTTTTTCCGCTTTTCAGATTGTGGTTAACATTAATATGTGTTTCTTCTGCAATCCTGAGCTCCGTGTCAAACGTTAAGTTTTCTGGTTGAATTGAGCCCTACTGCCAATTCTGAGATACACTTTGGTCTAACTCCTCAGGGAAAGCTCGTACTTGAAAATTGAATGTGTTTTTGCGCTTTTCAAACTGTGGTTAACATGAATATGTGTTTCTTCTGCAAATCTGAGCTCTGTGTCAAAAGTTAAGTTTTCTGGTTGAATTGAGCCCTACTGCCAATTCTGAGATACACTTTGGTCTAACTCCTCAGGGAAAGCACGTACTTGAAAATTGAATGTGTTTTTGAGCTTTTCAGACTGTGGTTAACATTAATACGTGTTTCTTCTGCAAATCTGAGCTCTGTGTCAAAAGTTACCTTTTTGGCTGAATTGAGCCCTACTGCCAATTCTGAGATAAACTTTGGTCTAATTCCTCAGGGAAAACTCTTACTTGAAAATTGAATATATTTTTGCTCTTTTTTAGACCGTGGGGAACATGAATATGTGTTTCTACTGCAAATCTGAGCTCAGTGTCAAAAGTTACCTTTTTGGCTGAATTGAGCCCTACTGCCAATTCTGAGATACACTTTGGTCTAACTCCTCAGGGATCTCTCGTACTTGAAAATTGAATGTGTTTTTGCGCTTTTCAGACTGTGGTTAACATTAATACGTGTTTCTTCTGCAAATCTGAGCTCTGTGTCAAAAGTTACCTTTTTGGCTGAATTGAGCCCTACTGCCAATTCTGAGATAAACTTTGGTCTAATTCCTCAGGGAAAACTCTTACTTGAAAATTGAATATATTTTTGCTCTTTTTTAGACCGTGGGGAACAGGAATATGTGTTTCTTCTGCAAATCTGAGCTCTGTGTCAAACGTTACGTTTTCTGGTTGAATTGAGGCCTACTGCCAATTCTGAGATGCACTTTGGCCTAATTCCTCAGGGATCTCTGGTACTTGAAAATTGAATGTGTTTTGTGGTTTTCAGACCATGGGGAACATGAATATGTGTTTCTACTGCAAATCTGAGCTCAGTGTCAAAAGTTACCTTTTTGGCTGAATTGAGCCCTTCTGCCAATTCTGAGATACACTTTGGTCTAACTCCTCAGGGAAAGCTCGTACTTGAAAATTGAATGTGTTTTTGCGCTTTTCAGACTGTGGTTAACATGAATATGTGTTTCTTCTGCAAATCTGAGCTCTGTGTCAAAAGTTAAGTTTTCTGGTTGAATTGAGCCCTACTGCCAATTCTGAGATACACTTTGGTCTAACTCCTCAGGGAAAGCACGTACTTGAAAATTGAATGTGTTTTTGAGCTTTTCAGACTGTGGTTAACATTAATACGTGTTTCTTCTGCAAATCTGAGCTCTGTGTCAAAAGTTACCTTTTTGGCTGAATTGAGCCCTACTGCCAATTCTGAGATAAACTTTGGTCTAATTCCTCAGGGAAAACTCTTACTTGAAAATTGAATATATTTTTGCTCTTTTTTAGACCGTGGGGAACATGAATATGTGTTTCTACTGCAAATCTGAGCTCAGTGTCAAAAGTTACCTTTTTGGCTGAATTGAGCCCTACTGCCAATTCTGAGATACACTTTGGTCTAACTCCTCAGGGATCTCTCGTACTTGAAAATTGAATGTGTTTTTGCGCTTTTCAGACTGTGGTTAACATTAATACGTGTTTCTTCTGCAAATCTGAGCTCTGTGTCAAAAGTTACCTTTTTGGCTGAATTGAGCCCTACTGCCAATTCTGAGATAAACTTTGGTCTAATTCCTCAGGGAAAACTCTTACTTGAAAATTGAATATATTTTTGCTCTTTTTTAGACCGTGGGGAACAGGAATATGTGTTTCTTCTGCAAATCTGAGCTCTGTGTCAAACGTTACGTTTTCTGGTTGAATTGAGGCCTACTGCCAATTCTGAGATGCACTTTGGCCTAATTCCTCAGGGATCTCTGGTACTTGAAAATTGAATGTGTTTTGTGGTTTTCAGACCATGGGGAACATGAATATGTGTTTCTACTGCAAATCTGAGCTCAGTGTCAAAAGTTACCTTTTGGGCTGAATTGAGCCCTTCTGCCAATTCTGAGATACACTTTGGTCTAACTCCTCAGGGAAAGCTCGTACTTGAAAATTGAATGTGTTTTTGCGCTTTTCAGACTGTGGTTAACATTAATATGTGTTTCTTCTGCAAATCTGAGCTCTGTGTCTAAAGATTTTTCTGGCTGAATTGAATTCAGTTCTGAAATACAGTCTGCACTTTGATCTAACTCCTCAGGGAAAGCTCGTACTTGAAAATTGAATGTGTTTTTCCGCTTTTCAGATTGTGGTTAACATTAATATGTGTTTCTTCTGCAATCCTGAGCTCCGTGTCAAACGTTAAGTTTTCTGGTTGAATTGAGCCCTACTGCCAATTCTGAGATACACTTTGGTCTAACTCCTCAGGGAAAGCTCGTACTTGAAAATTGAATGTGTTTTTGCGCTTTTCAAACTGTGGTTAACATGAATATGTGTTTCTTCTGCAAATCTGAGCTCTGTGTCAAACGTTACGTTTTCTGGTTGAATTGAGGCCTACTGCCAATTCTGAGATGCACTTTGGCCTAATTCCTCAGGGATCTCTGGTACTTGAAAATTGAATGTGTTTTGTGGTTTTCAGACCATGGGGAACATGAATATGTGTTTCTACTGCAAATCTGAGCTCAGTGTCAAAAGTTACCTTTTGGGCTGAATTGAGCCCTTCTGCCAATTCTGAGATACACTTTGGTCTAACTCCTCAGGGAAAGCTCGTACTTGAAAATTGAATGTGTTTTTGCGCTTTTCAGACTGTGGTTAACATTAATATGTGTTTCTTCTGCAAATCTGAGCTCTGTGTCTAAAGATTTTTCTGGCTAAATTGAATTCAGTTCTGAAATACAGTCTGCACTTTGATCTAACTCCTCAGGGAAAGCTCGTACTTGAAAATTGAATGTGTTTTTCCGCTTTTCAGATTGTGGTTAACATTAATATGTGTTTCTTCTGCAATCCTGAGCTCCGTGTCAAACGTTAAGTTTTCTGGTTGAATTGAGCCCTACTGCCAATTCTGAGATACACTTTGGTCTAACTCCTCAGGGAAAGCTCGTACTTGAAAATTGAATGTGTTTTTGCGCTTTTCAAACTGTGGTTAACATGAATATGTGTTTCTTCTGCAAATTTGAGCTCTGTGTCAAAAGTTACCTTTTTGGCTGAATTGAGCCCTACTGCCAATTCTGAGATAAACTTTGGTCTAATTCCTCAGGGAAAACTCTTACTTGAAAATTGAATATATTTTTGCTCTTTTTTAGACCGTGGGGAACAGGAATATGTGTTTCTTCTGCAAATCTGAGCTCTGTGTCAAACGTTACGTTTTCTGGTTGAATTGAGGCCTACTGCCAATTCTGAGATGCACTTTGGCCTAATTCCTCAGGGATCTCTGGTACTTGAAAATTGAATGTGTTTTGTGGTTTTCAGACCATGGGGAACATGAATATGTGTTTCTACTGCAAATCTGAGCTCAGTGTCAAAAGTTACCTTTTTGGCTGAATTGAGCCCTTCTGCCAATTCTGAGATACACTTTGGTCTAACTCCTCAGGGAAAGCTCGTACTTGAAAATTGAATGTGTTTTTGCGCTTTTCAGACTGTGGTTAACATTAATATGTGTTTCTTCTGCAAATCTGAGCTCTGTGTCTAAAGATTTTTCTGGCTGAATTGAATTCAGTTCTGAAATACAGTCTGCACTTTGATCTAACTCCTCAGGGAAAGCTCGTACTTGAAAATTGAATGTGTTTTTCCGCTTTTCAGATTGTGGTTAACATTAATATGTGTTTCTTCTGCAATCCTGAGCTCCGTGTCAAACGTTAAGTTTTCTGGTTGAATTGAGCCCTACTGCCAATTCTGAGATACACTTTGGTCTAACTCCTCAGGGAAAGCTCGTACTTGAAAATTGAATGTGTTTTTGCGCTTTTCAAACTGTGGTTAACATGAATATGTGTTTCTTCTGCAAATCTGAGCTCTGTGTCAAACGTTACGTTTTCTGGTTGAATTGAGGCCTACTGCCAATTCTGAGATGCACTTTGGCCTAATTCCTCAGGGATCTCTGGTACTTGAAAATTGAATGTGTTTTGTGGTTTTCAGACCATGGGGAACATGAATATGTGTTTCTACTGCAAATCTGAGCTCAGTGTCAAAAGTTACCTTTTGGGCTGAATTGAGCCCTTCTGCCAATTCTGAGATACACTTTGGTCTAACTCCTCAGGGAAAGCTCGTACTTGAAAATTGAATGTGTTTTTGCGCTTTTCAGACTGTGGTTAACATTAATATGTGTTTCTTCTGCAAATCTGAGCTCTGTGTCTAAAGATTTTTCTGGCTGAATTGAATTCAGTTCTGAAATACAGTCTGCACTTTGATCTAACTCCTCAGGGAAAGCTCGTACTTGAAAATTGAATGTGTTTTTCCGCTTTTCAGATTGTGGTTAACATGAATATGTGTTTCTTCTGCAAATTTGAGCTCTGTGTCAAAAGTTACCTTTTTGGCTGAATTGAGCCCTACTGCCAATTCTGAGATAAACTTTGGTCTAATTCCTCAGGGAAAACTCTTACTTGAAAATTGAATATATTTTTGCTCTTTTTTAGACCGTGGGGAACATGAATATGTGTTTCTACTGCAAATCTGAGCTCAGTGTCAAAAGTTACCTTTTTGGCTGAATTGAGCCCTACTGCCAATTCTGAGATACACTTTGGTCTAACTCCTCAGGGATCTCTCGTACTTGAAAATTGAATGTGTTTTTGCGCTTTTCAGACTGTGGTTAACATTAATACGTGTTTCTTCTGCAAATCTGAGCTCTGTGTCAAAAGTTACCTTTTTGGCTGAATTGAGCCCTACTGCCAATTCTGAGATAAACTTTGGTCTAATTCCTCAGGGAAAACTCTTACTTGAAAATTGAATATATTTTTGCTCTTTTTTAGACCGTGGGGAACATGAATATGTGTTTCTACTGCAAATCTGAGCTCAGTGTCAAAAGTTACCTTTTTGGCTGAATTGAGCCCTACTGCCAATTCTGAGATACACTTTGGTCTAACTCCTCAGGGATCTCTCGTACTTGAAAATTGAATGTGTTTTGTGGTTTTCAGACTGTGGGGAACATGAATATGTGTTTCTACTGCAAATCTGAGCTCAGTGTCAAAAGTTACCTTTTTGGCTGAATTGAGCCCTTCTGCCAATTCTGAGATACACTTTGGTCTAACTCCTCAGGGAAAGCTCGTACTTGAAAATTGAATGTGCTTTTGCTCTTTTTTAGACCGTGGGGAACAGGAATATGTGTTTCTTCTGCAAATCTGAGCTCTGTGTCAAACGTTACGTTTTCTGGTTGAATTGAGGCCTACTGCCAATTCTGAGATGCACTTTGGCCTAATTCCTCAGGGAAAGCTCGTACTTGAAAATTGAATGTGTTTTTGCGCTTTTCAGACTGTGGTTAACATTAATACGTGTTTCTTCTGCAAATCTGAGCTCTGTGTCAAAAGTTACCTTTTTGGCTGAATTGAGCCCTACTGCCAATTCTGAGATAAACTTTGGTCTAATTCCTCAGGGAAAACTCTTACTTGAAAATTGAATATATTTTTGCTCTTTTTTAGACCGTGGGGAACAGGAATATGTGTTTCTTCTGCAAATCTGAGCTCTGTGTCAAACGTTACGTTTTCTGGTTGAATTGAGGCCTACTGCCAATTCTGAGATGCACTTTGGCCTAATTCCTCAGGGATCTCTGGTACTTGAAAATTGAATGTGTTTTGTGGTTTTCAGACCATGGGGAACATGAATATGTGTTTCTACTGCAAATCTGAGCTCAGTGTCAAAAGTTACCTTTTTGGCTGAATTGAGCCCTTCTGCCAATTCTGAGATACACTTTGGTCTAACTCCTCAGGGAAAGCTCGTACTTGAAAATTGAATGTGTTTTTGCGCTTTTCAGACTGTGGTTAACATTAATATGTGTTTCTTCTGCAAATCTGAGCTCTGTGTCTAAAGATTTTTCTGGCTGAATTGAATTCAGTTCTGAAATACAGTCTGCACTTTGATCTAACTCCTCACGGAAAGCACGTACTTGAAAATTGAATGTGTTTTTGAGCTTTTCAGACTGTGGTTAACATTAATACGTGTTTCTTCTGCAAATCTGAGCTCTGTGTCAAAAGTTACCTTTTTGGCTGAATTGAGCCCTACTGCCAATTCTGAGATAAACTTTGGTCTAATTCCTCAGGGAAAACTCTTACTTGAAAATTGAATATATTTTTGCTCTTTTTTAGACCGTGGGGAACATGAATATGTGTTTCTACTGCAAATCTGAGCTCAGTGTCAAAAGTTACCTTTTTGGCTGAATTGAGCCCTACTGCCAATTCTGAGATACACTTTGGTCTAACTCCTCAGGGATCTCTCGTACTTGAAAATTGAATGTGTTTTTGCGCTTTTCAGACTGTGGTTAACATTAATACGTGTTTCTTCTGCAAATCTGAGCTCTGTGTCAAAAGTTACCTTTTTGGCTGAATTGAGCCCTACTGCCAATTCTGAGATAAACTTTGGTCTAATTCCTCAGGGAAAACTCTTACTTGAAAATTGAATATATTTTTGCTCTTTTTTAGACCGTGGGGAACATGAATATGTGTTTCTACTGCAAATCTGAGCTCAGTGTCAAAAGTTACCTTTTTGGCTGAATTGAGCCCTACTGCCAATTCTGAGATACACTTTGGTCTAACTCCTCAGGGATCTCTCGTACTTGAAAATTGAATGTGTTTTGTGGTTTTCAGACTGTGGGGAACATGAATATGTGTTTCTACTGCAAATCTGAGCTCAGTGTCAAAAGTTACCTTTTTGGCTGAATTGAGCCCTTCTGCCAATTCTGAGATACACTTTGGTCTAACTCCTCAGGGAAAGCTCGTACTTGAAAATTGAATGTGCTTTTGCTCTTTTTTAGACCGTGGGGAACAGGAATATGTGTTTCTTCTGCAAATCTGAGCTCTGTGTCAAACGTTACGTTTTCTGGTTGAATTGAGGCCTACTGCCAATTCTGAGATGCACTTTGGCCTAATTCCTCAGGGAAAGCTCGTACTTGAAAATTGAATGTGTTTTTGCGCTTTTCAGACTGTGGTTAACATTAATACGTGTTTCTTCTGCAAATCTGAGCTCTGTGTCAAAAGTTACCTTTTTGGCTGAATTGAGCCCTACTGCCAATTCTGAGATAAACTTTGGTCTAATTCCTCAGGGAAAACTCTTACTTGAAAATTGAATATATTTTTGCTCTTTTTTAGACCGTGGGGAACAGGAATATGTGTTTCTTCTGCAAATCTGAGCTCTGTGTCAAACGTTACGTTTTCTGGTTGAATTGAGGCCTACTGCCAATTCTGAGATGCACTTTGGCCTAATTCCTCAGGGATCTCTGGTACTTGAAAATTGAATGTGTTTTGTGGTTTTCAGACCATGGGGAACATGAATATGTGTTTCTACTGCAAATCTGAGCTCAGTGTCAAAAGTTACCTTTTTGGCTGAATTGAGCCCTTCTGCCAATTCTGAGATACACTTTGGTCTAACTCCTCAGGGAAAGCTCGTACTTGAAAATTGAATGTGTTTTTGCGCTTTTCAGACTGTGGTTAACATTAATATGTGTTTCTTCTGCAAATCTGAGCTCTGTGTCTAAAGATTTTTCTGGCTGAATTGAATTCAGTTCTGAAATACAGTCTGCACTTTGATCTAACTCCTCACGGAAAGCACGTACTTGAAAATTGAATGTGTTTTTGAGCTTTTCAGACTGTGGTTAACATTAATACGTGTTTCTTCTGCAAATCTGAGCTCTGTGTCAAAAGTTACCTTTTTGGCTGAATTGAGCCCTACTGCCAATTCTGAGATAAATTTTGGTCTAATTCCTCAGGGAAAACTCTTACTTGAAAATTGAATATATTTTTGCTCTTTTTTAGACCGTGGGGAACATGAATATGTGTTTCTACTGCAAATCTGAGCTCAGTGTCAAAAGTTACCTTTTTGGCTGAATTGAGCCCTACTGCCAATTCTGAGATACACTTTGGTCTAACTCCTCAGGGATCTCTCGTACTTGAAAATTGAATGTGTTTTTGCGCTTTTCAGACTGTGGTTAACATTAATACGTGTTTCTTCTGCAAATCTGAGCTCTGTGTCAAAAGTTACCTTTTTGGCTGAATTGAGCCCTACTGCCAATTCTGAGATAAACTTTGGTCTAATTCCTCAGGGAAAACTCTTACTTGAAAATTGAATATATTTTTGCTCTTTTTTAGACCGTGGGGAACAGGAATATGTGTTTCTTCTGCAAATCTGAGCTCTGTGTCAAACGTTACGTTTTCTGGTTGAATTGAGGCCTACTGCCAATTCTGAGATGCACTTTGGCCTAATTCCTCAGGGATCTCTGGTACTTGAAAATTGAATGTGTTTTGTGGTTTTCAGACCATGGGGAACATGAATATGTGTTTCTACTGCAAATCTGAGCTCAGTGTCAAAAGTTACCTTTTTGGCTGAATTGAGCCCTTCTGCCAATTCTGAGATACACTTTGGTCTAACTCCTCAGGGAAAGCTCGTACTTGAAAATTGAATGTGTTTTTGCGCTTTTCAGACTGTGGTTAACATGAATATGTGTTTCTTCTGCAAATCTGAGCTCTGTGTCTAAAGATTTTTCTGGCTGAATTGAATTCAGTTCTGAAATACAGTCTGCACTTTGATCTAACTCCTCAGGGAAAGCTCGTACTTGAAAATTGAATGTGTTTTTCCGCTTTTCAGATTGTGGTTAACATTAATATGTGTTTCTTCTGCAATCCTGAGCTCCGTGTCAAACGTTAAGTTTTCTGGTTGAATTGAGCCCTACTGCCAATTCTGAGATACACTTTGGTCTAACTCCTCAGGGAAAGCTCGTACTTGAAAATTGAATGTGTTTTTGCGCTTTTCAAACTGTGGTTAACATGAATATGTGTTTCTTCTGCAAATCTGAGCTCTGTGTCAAACGTTACGTTTTCTGGTTGAATTGAGGCCTACTGCCAATTCTGAGATGCACTTTGGCCTAATTCCTCAGGGATCTCTGGTACTTGAAAATTGAATGTGTTTTGTGGTTTTCAGACCATGGGGAACATGAATATGTGTTTCTACTGCAAATCTGAGCTCAGTGTCAAAAGTTACCTTTTGGGCTGAATTGAGCCCTTCTGCCAATTCTGAGATACACTTTGGTCTAACTCCTCAGGGAAAGCTCGTACTTGAAAATTGAATGTGTTTTTGCGCTTTTCAGACTGTGGTTAACATTAATATGTGTTTCTTCTGCAAATCTGAGCTCTGTGTCTAAAGATTTTTCTGGCTGAATTGAATTCAGTTCTGAAATACAGTCTGCACTTTGATCTAACTCCTCAGGGAAAGCTCGTACTTGAAAATTGAATGTGTTTTTCCGCTTTTCAGATTGTGGTTAACATTAATATGTGTTTCTTCTGCAATCCTGAGCTCCGTGTCAAACGTTAAGTTTTCTGGTTGAATTGAGCCCTACTGCCAATTCTGAGATACACTTTGGTCTAACTCCTCAGGGAAAGCTCGTACTTGAAAATTGAATGTGTTTTTGCGCTTTTCAAACTGTGGTTAACATGAATATGTGTTTCTTCTGCAAATTTGAGCTCTGTGTCAAAAGTTACCTTTTTGGCTGAATTGAGCCCTACTGCCAATTCTGAGATAAACTTTGGTCTAATTCCTCAGGGAAAACTCTTACTTGAAAATTGAATATATTTTTGCTCTTTTTTAGACCGTGGGGAACATGAATATGTGTTTCTACTGCAAATCTGAGCTCAGTGTCAAAAGTTACCTTTTTGGCTGAATTGAGCCCTACTGCCAATTCTGAGATACACTTTGGTCTAACTCCTCAGGGATCTCTCGTACTTGAAAATTGAATGTGTTTTTGCGCTTTTCAGACTGTGGTTAACATTAATACGTGTTTCTTCTGCAAATCTGAGCTCTGTGTCAAAAGTTACCTTTTTGGCTGAATTGAGCCCTACTGCCAATTCTGAGATAAACTTTGGTCTAATTCCTCAGGGAAAACTCTTACTTGAAAATTGAATATATTTTTGCTCTTTTTTAGACCGTGGGGAACATGAATATGTGTTTCTACTGCAAATCTGAGCTCAGTGTCAAAAGTTACCTTTTTGGCTGAATTGAGCCCTACTGCCAATTCTGAGATACACTTTGGTCTAACTCCTCAGGGATCTCTCGTACTTGAAAATTGAATGTGTTTTGTGGTTTTCAGACTGTGGGGAACATGAATATGTGTTTCTACTGCAAATCTGAGCTCAGTGTCAAAAGTTACCTTTTTGGCTGAATTGAGCCCTTCTGCCAATTCTGAGATACACTTTGGTCTAACTCCTCAGGGAAAGCTCGTACTTGAAAATTGAATGTGCTTTTGCTCTTTTTTAGACCGTGGGGAACAGGAATATGTGTTTCTTCTGCAAATCTGAGCTCTGTGTCAAACCTTACGTTTTCTGGTTGAATTGAGGCCTACTGCCAATTCTGAGATGCACTTTGGCCTAATTCCTCAGGGATCTCTGGTACTTGAAAATTGAATGTGTTTTGTGGTTTTCAGACCATGGGGAACATGAATATGTGTTTCTACTGCAAATCTGAGCTCAGTGTCAAAAGTTACCTTTTTGGCTGAATTGAGCCCTTCTGCCAATTCTGAGATACACTTTGGTCTAACTCCTCAGGGAAAGCTCGTACTTGAAAATTGAATGTGTTTTTGCGCTTTTCAGACTGTGGTTAACATTAATATGTGTTTCTTCTGCAAATCTGAGCTCTGTGTCTAAAGATTTTTCTGGCTGAATTGAATTCAGTTCTGAAATACAGTCTGCACTTTGATCTAACTCCTCACGGAAAGCACGTACTTGAAAATTGAATGTGTTTTTGAGCTTTTCAGACTGTGGTTAACATTAATACGTGTTTCTTCTGCAAATCTGAGCTCTGTGTCAAAAGTTACCTTTTTGGCTGAATTGAGCCCTACTGCCAATTCTGAGATAAACTTTGGTCTAATTCCTCAGGGAAAACTCTTACTTGAAAATTGAATATATTTTTGCTCTTTTTTAGACCGTGGGGAACATGAATATGTGTTTCTACTGCAAATCTGAGCTCAGTGTCAAAAGTTACCTTTTTGGCTGAATTGAGCCCTACTGCCAATTCTGAGATACACTTTGGTCTAACTCCTCAGGGAAAGCTCGTACTTGAAAATTGAATGTGTTTTTGCGCTTTTCAAACTGTGGTTAACATGAATATGTGTTTCTTCTGCAAATCTGAGCTCTGTGTCAAAAGTTAAGTTTTCTGGTTGAATTGAGCCCTACTGCCAATTCTGAGATACACTTTGGTCTAACTCCTCAGGGAAAGCACGTACTTGAAAATTGAATGTGTTTTTGAGCTTTTCAGACTGTGGTTAACATTAATACGTGTTTCTTCTGCAAATCTGAGCTCTGTGTCAAAAGTTACCTTTTTGGCTGAATTGAGCCCTACTGCCAATTCTGACATAAACTTTGGTCTAATTCCTCAGGGAAAACTCTTACTTGAAAATTGAATATATTTTTGCTCTTTTTTAGACCGTGGGGAACATGAATATGTGTTTCTTCTGCAAATCTGAGCTCTGTGTCAAACGTTACGTTTTCTGGTTGAATTGAGGCCTACTGCCAATTCTGAGATGCACTTTGGCCTAATTCCTCAGGGATCTCTGGTACTTGAAAATTGAATGTGTTTTGTGGTTTTCAGACCATGGGGAACATGAATATGTGTTTCTACTGCAAATCTGAGCTCAGTGTCAAAAGTTACCTTTTTGGCTGAATTGAGCCCTTCTGCCAATTCTGAGATACACTTTGGTCTAACTCCTCAGGGAAAGCTCGTACTTGAAAATTGAATGTGCTTTTGCTCTTTTTTAGACCGTGGGGAACAGGAATATGTGTTTCTTCTGCAAATCTGAGCTCTGTGTCAAACGTTACGTTTTCTGGTTGAATTGAGGCCTACTGCCAATTCTGAGATGCACTTTGGCCTAATTCCTCAGGGAAAGCTCGTACTTGAAAATTGAATGTGTTTTTGCGCTTTTCAGACTGTGGTTAACATTAATACGTGTTTCTTCTGCAAATCTGAGCTCTGTGTCAAAAGTTACCTTTTTGGCTGAATTGAGCCCTACTGCCAATTCTGAGATAAACTTTGGTCTAATTCCTCAGGGAAAACTCTTACTTGAAAATTGAATATATTTTTGCTCTTTTTTAGACCGTGGGGAACAGGAATATGTGTTTCTTCTGCAAATCTGAGCTCTGTGTCAAACGTTACGTTTTCTGGTTGAATTGAGGCCTACTGCCAATTCTGAGATGCACTTTGGCCTAATTCCTCAGGGATCTCTGGTACTTGAAAATTGAATGTGTTTTGTGGTTTTCAGACCATGGGGAACATGAATATGTGTTTGTACTGCAAATCTGAGCTCAGTGTCAAAAGTTACCTTTTTGGCTGAATTGAGCCCTTCTGCCAATTCTGAGATACACTTTGGTCTAACTCCTCAGGGAAAGCTCGTACTTGAAAATTGAATGTGTTTTTGCGCTTTTCAGACTGTGGTTAACATTAATATGTGTTTCTTCTGCAAATCTGAGCTCTGTGTCTAAAGATTTTTCTGGCTGAATTGAATTCAGTTCTGAAATACAGTCTGCACTTTGATCTAACTCCTCAGGGAAAGCTCGTACTTGAAAATTGAATGTGTTTTTCCGCTTTTCAGATTGTGGTTAACATTAATATGTGTTTCTTCTGCAATCCTGAGCTCCGTGTCAAACGTTAAGTTTTCTGGTTGAATTGAGCCCTACTGCCAATTCTGAGATACACTTTGGTCTAACTCCTCAGGGAAAGCTCGTACTTGAAAATTGAATGTGTTTTTGCGCTTTTCAAACTGTGGTTAACATGAATATGTGTTTCTTCTGCAAATCTGAGCTCTGTGTCAAAAGTTAAGTTTTCTGGTTGAATTGAGCCCTACTGCCAATTCTGAGATACACTTTGGTCTAACTCCTCAGGGAAAGCACGTACTTGAAAATTGAATGTGTTTTTGAGCTTTTCAGACTGTGGTTAACATTAATACGTGTTTCTTCTGCAAATCTGAGCTCTGTGTCAAAAGTTACCTTTTTGGCTGAATTGAGCCCTACTGCCAATTCTGAGATAAACTTTGGTCTAATTCCTCAGGGAAAACTCTTACTTGAAAATTGAATATATTTTTGCTCTTTTTTAGACCGTGGGGAACATGAATATGTGTTTCTACTGCAAATCTGAGCTCAGTGTCAAAAGTTACCTTTTTGGCTGAATTGAGCCCTACTGCCAATTCTGAGATACACTTTGGTCTAACTCCTCAGGGATCTCTCGTACTTGAAAATTGAATGTGTTTTTGCGCTTTTCAGACTGTGGTTAACATTAATACGTGTTTCTTCTTCAAATCTGAGCTCTGTGTCAAAAGTTACCTTTTTGGCTGAATTGAGCCCTACTGCCAATTCTGAGATAAACTTTGGTCTAATTCCTCAGGGAAAACTCTTACTTGAAAATTGAATATATTTTTGCTCTTTTTTAGACCGTGGGGAACATGAATATGTGTTTCTACTGCAAATCTGAGCTCAGTGTCAAAAGTTACCTTTTTGGCTGAATTGAGCCCTACTGCCAATTCTGAGATACACTTTGGTCTAACTCCTCAGGGATCTCTCGTACTTGAAAATTGAATGTGTTTTGTGGTTTTCAGACTGTGGGGAACATGAATATGTGTTTCTACTGCAAATCTGAGCTCAGTGTCAAAAGTTACCTTTTTGGCTGAATTGAGCCCTTCTGCCAATTCTGAGATACACTTTGGTCTAACTCCTCAGGGAAAGCTCGTACTTGAAAATTGAATGTGCTTTTGCTCTTTTTTAGACCGTGGGGAACAGGAATATGTGTTTCTCCTGCAAATCTGAGCTCTGTGTCAAACGTTACGTTTTCTGGTTGAATTGAGGCCTACTGCCAATTCTGAGATGCACTTTGGCCTAATTCCTCAGGGAAAGCTCGTACTTGAAAATTGAATGTGTTTTTGCGCTTTTCAGAATGTGGTTAACATTAATACGTGTTTCTTCTGCAAATCTGAGCTCTGTGTCAAAAGTTACCTTTTTGGCTGAATTGAGCCCTACTGCCAATTCTGAGATAAACTTTGGTCTAATTCCTCAGGGAAAACTCTTACTTGAAAATTGAATATATTTTTGCTCTTTTTTAGACCGTGGGGAACAGGAATATGTGTTTCTTCTGCAAATCTGAGCTCTGTGTCAAACGTTACGTTTTCTGGTTGAATTGAGGCCTACTGCCAATTCTGAGATGCACTTTGGCCTAATTCCTCAGGGATCTCTGGTACTTGAAAATTGAATGTGTTTTGTGGTTTTCAGACCATGGGGAACATGAATATGTGTTTCTACTGCAAATCTGAGCTCAGTGTCAAAAGTTACCTTTTTGGCTGAATTGAGCCCTTCTGCCAATTCTGAGATACACTTTGGTCTAACTCCTCAGGGAAAGCTCGTACTTGAAAATTGAATGTGTTTTTGCGCTTTTCAGACTGTGGTTGACATTAATATGTGTTTCTTCTGCAAATCTGAGCTCTGTGTCTAAAGATTTTTCTGGCTGAATTGAATTCAGTTCTGAAATACAGTCTGCACTTTGATCTAACTCCTCAGGGAAAGCTCGTACTTGAAAATTGAATGTGTTTTTCCGCTTTTCAGATTGTGGTTAACATTAATATGTGTTTCTTCTGCAATCCTGAGCTCCGTGTCAAACGTTAAGTTTTCTGGTTGAATTGAGCCCTACTGCCAATTCTGAGATACACTTTGGTCTAACTCCTCAGGGAAAGCTCGTACTTGAAAATTGAATGTGTTTTTGCGCTTTTCAAACTGTGGTTAACATGAATATGTGTTTCTTCTGCAAATCTGAGCTCTGTGTCAAAAGTTAAGTTTTCTGGTTGAATTGAGCCCTACTGCCAATTCTGAGATACACTTTGGTCTAACTCCTCAGGGAAAGCACGTACTTGAAAATTGAATGTGTTTTTGAGCTTTTCAGACTGTGGTTAACATTAATACGTGTTTCTTCTGCAAATCTGAGCTCTGTGTCAAAAGTTACCTTTTTGGCTGAATTGAGCCCTACTGCCAATTCTGAGACAAACTTTGGTCTAATTCCTCAGGGAAAACTCTTACTTGAAAATTGAATATATTTTTGCTCTTTTTTAGACCGTGGGGAACAGGAATATGTGTTTCTTCTGCAAATCTGAGCTCAGTGTCAAAAGTTACCTTTTTGGCTGAATTGAGCCCTTCTGCCAATTCTGAGATACACTTTGGTCTAACTCCTCAGGGAAAGCTCGTACTTGAAAATTGAATGTGCTTTTGCTCTTTTTTAGACCGTGGGGAACAGGAATATGTGTTTCTTCTGCAAATCTGAGCTCTGTGTCAAACGTTACGTTTTCTGGTTGAATTGAGGCCTACTGCCAATTCTGAGATGCACTTTGGCCTAATTCCTCAGGGAAAGCTCGTACTTGAAAATTGAATGTGTTTTTGCGCTTTTCAGACTGTGGTTAACATTAATACGTGTTTCTTCTGCAAATCTGAGCTCTGTGTCAAAAGTTACCTTTTTGGCTGAATTGAGCCCTACTGCCAATTCTGAGATAAACTTTGGTCTAATTCCTCAGGGAAAACTCTTACTTGAAAATTGAATATATTTTTGCTCTTTTTTAGACCGTGGGGAACAGGAATATGTGTTTCTTCTTCAAATCTGAGCTCTGTGTCAAACGTTACGTTTTCTGGTTGAATTGAGGCCTACTGCCAATTCTGAGATGCACTTTGGCCTAATTCCTCAGGGATCTCTGGTACTTGAAAATTGAATGTGTTTTGTGGTTTTCAGACCATGGGGAACATGAATATGTGTTTCTACTGCAAATCTGAGCTCAGTGTCAAAAGTTACCTTTTTGGCTGAATTGAGCCCTACTGCCAATTCTGAGATACACTTTGGTCTAACTCCTCAGGGATCTCTCGTACTTGAAAATTGAATGTGTTTTGTGGTTTTCAGACTGTGGGGAACATGAATATGTGTTTCTACTGCAAATCTGAGCTCAGTGTCAAAAGTTACCTTTTTGGCTGAATTCAGCCCTTCTGCCAATTCTGAGATACACTTTGGTCTAACTCCTCAGGGAAAGCTCGTACTTGAAAATTGAATGTGCTTTTGCTCTTTTTTAGACCGTGGGGAACAGGAATATGTGTTTCTTCTGCAAATCTGAGCTCTGTGTCAAACGTTACGTTTTCTGGTTGAATTGAGGCCTACTGCCAATTCTGAGATGCACTTTGGCCTAATTCCTCAGGGAAAGCTCGTACTTGAAAATTGAATGTGTTTTTGCGCTTTTCAGACTGTGGTTAACATTAATACGTGTTTCTTCTGCAAATCTGAGCTCTGTGTCAAAAGTTACCTTTTTGGCTGAATTGAGCCCTACTGCCAATTCTGAGATAAACTTTGGTCTAATTCCTCAGGGAAAACTCTTACTTGAAAATTGAATATATTTTTGCTCTTTTTTAGACCGTGGGGAACAGGAATATGTGTTTCTTCTGCAAATCTGAGCTCTGTGTCAAACGTTACGTTTTCTGGTTGAATTGAGGCCTACTGCCAATTCTGAGATGCACTTTGGCCTAATTCCTCAGGGATCTCTGGTACTTGAAAATTGAATGTGTTTTGTGGTTTTCAGACCATGGGGAACATGAATATGTGTTTCTACTGCAAATCTGAGCTCAGTGTCAAAAGTTACCTTTTTGGCTGAATTGAGCCCTTCTGCCAATTCTGAGATACACTTTGGTCTAACTCCACAGGGAAAGCTCGTACTTGAAAATTGAATGTGTTTTTGCGCTTTTCAGACTGTGGTTGACATTAATATGTGTTTCTTCTGCAAATCTGAGCTCTGTGTCTAAAGATTTTTCTGGCTGAATTGAATTCAGTTCTGAAATACAGTCTGCACTTTGATCTAACTCCTCAGGGAAAGCTCGTACTTGAAAATTGAATGTGTTTTTCCGCTTTTCAGATTGTGGTTAACATTAATATGTGTTTCTTCTGCAATCCTGAGCTCCGTGTCAAACGTTAAGTTTTCTGGTTGAATTGAGCCCTACTGCCAATTCTGAGATACACTTTGGTCTAACTCCTCAGGGAAAGCTCGTACTTGAAAATTGAATGTGTTTTTGCGCTTTTCAAACTGTGGTTAACATGAATATGTGTTTCTTCTGCAAATCTGAGCTCTGTGTCAAAAGTTAAGTTTTCTGGTTGAATTGAGCCCTACTGCCAATTCTGAGATACACTTTGGTCTAACTCCTCAGGGAAAGCACGTACTTGAAAATTGAATGTGTTTTTGAGCTTTTCAGACTGTGGTTAACATTAATACGTGTTTCTTCTGCAAATCTGAGCTCTGTGTCAAAAGTTACCTTTTTGGCTGAATTGAGCCCTACTGCCAATTCTGAGACAAACTTTGGTCTAATTCCTCAGGGAAAACTCTTACTTGAAAATTGAATATATTTTTGCTCTTTTTTAGACCGTGGGGAACAGGAATATGTGTTTCTTCTGCAAATCTGAGCTCAGTGTCAAAAGTTACCTTTTTGGCTGAATTGAGCCCTTCTGCCAATTCTGAGATACACTTTGGTGTAACTCCTCAGGGAAAGCTCGTACTTGAAAATTGAATGTGCTTTTGCTCTTTTTTAGACCGTGGGGAACAGGAATATGTGTTTCTTCTGCAAATCTGAGCTCTGTGTCAAACGTTACGTTTTCTGGTTGAATTGAGGCCTACTGCCAATTCTGAGATGCACTTTGGCCTAATTCCTCAGGGAAAGCTCGTACTTGAAAATTGAATGTGTTTTTGCGCTTTTCAGACTGTGGTTAACATTAATACGTGTTTCTTCTGCAAATCTGAGCTCTGTGTCAAAAGTTACCTTTTTGGCTGAATTGAGCCCTACTGCCAATTCTGAGATAAACTTTGGTCTAATTCCTCAGGGAAAACTCTTACTTGAAAATTGAATATATTTTTGCTCTTTTTTAGACCGTGGGGAACATGAATATGTGTTTCTACTGCAAATCTGAGCTCAGTGTCAAAAGTTACCTTTTTGGCTGAATTGAGCCCTACTGCCAATTCTGAGATACACTTTGGTCTAACTCCTCAGGGATCTCTCGTACTTGAAAATTGAATGTGTTTTGTGGTTTTCAGACCGTGGGGAACATGAATATGTGTTTCTACTGCAAATCTGAGCTCAGTGTCAAAAGTTACCTTTTTGGCTGAATTGAGCCCTTCTGCCAATTCTGAGATACACTTTGGTCTAACTCCTCAGGGAAAGCTCGTACTTGAAAATTGAATGTGCTTTTGCGCTTTTCAGACTGTGGTTAACATTAATACGTGTTTCTTCTGCAAATCTGAGCTCTGTGTCAAAAGTTACCTTTTTGGCTGAATTGAGCCCTACTGCCAATTCTGAGATAAACTTTGGTCTAATTCCTCAGGGAAAACTCTTACTTGAAAATTGAATATATTTTTGCTCTTTTTTAGACCGTGGGGAACATGAATATGTGTTTCTACTGCAAATCTGAGCTCAGTGTCAAAAGTTACCTTTTTGGCTGAATTGAGCCCTACTGCCAATTCTGAGATACACTTTGGTCTAACTCCTCAGGGATCTCTCGTACTTGAAAATTGAATGTGTTTTGTGGTTTTCAGACCGTGGGGAACATGAATATGTGTTTCTACTGCAAATCTGAGCTCAGTGTCAAAAGTTACCTTTTTGGCTGAATTGAGCCCTTCTGCCAATTCTGAGATACACTTTGGTCTAACTCCTCAGGGAAAGCTCGTACTTGAAAATTGAATGTGCTTTTGCTCTTTTTTAGACCGTGGGGAACAGGAATATGTGTTTCTTCTGCAAATCTGAGCTCTGTGTCAAACGTTACGTTTTCTGGTTGAATTGAGGCCTACTGCCAATTCTGAGATGCACTTTGGCCTAATTCCTCAGGGATCTCTGGTACTTGAAAATTGAATGTGTTTTGTGGTTTTCAGACCATGGGGAACATGAATATGTGTTTCTACTGCAAATCTGAGCTCAGTGTCAAAAGTTACCTTTTTGGCTGAATTGAGCCCTTCTGCCAATTCTGAGATACACTTTGGTCTAACTCCTCAGGGAAAGCTCGTACTTGAAAATTGAATGTGTTTTTGCGCTTTTCAGACTGTGGTTAACATTAATATGTGTTTCTTCTGCAAATCTGAGCTCTGTGTCTAAAGATTTTTCTGGCTGAATTGAATTCAGTTCTGAAATACAGTCTGCACTTTGATCTAACTCCTCAGGGAAAGCTCGTACTTGAAAATTGAATGTGTTTTTCCGCTTTTCAGATTGTGGTTAACATTAATATGTGTTTCTTCTGCAATCCTGAGCTCCGTGTCAAACGTTAAGTTTTCTGGTTGAATTGAGCCCTACTGCCAATTCTGAGATGCACTTTGGTCTAACTCCTCAGGGAAAGCTCGTACTTGAAAATTGAATGTGTTTTTGCGCTTTTCAAACTGTGGTTAACATGAATATGTGTTTCTTCTGCAAATCTGAGCTCTGTGTCAAAAGTTAAGTTTTCTGGTTGAATTGAGCCCTACTGCCAATTCTGAGATACACTTTGGTCTAACTCCTCAGGGAAAGCACGTACTTGAAAATTGAATGTGTTTTTGAGCTTTTCAGACTGTGGTTAACATTAATACGTGTTTCTTCTGCAAATCTGAGCTCTGTGTCAAAAGTTACCTTTTTGGCTGAATTGAGCCCTACTGCCAATTCTGAGATAAACTTTGGTCTAATTCCTCAGGGAAAACTCTTACTTGAAAATTGAATATATTTTTGCTCTTTTTTAGACCGTGGGGAACATGAATATGTGTTTCTACTGCAAATCTGAGCTCAGTGTCAAAAGTTACCTTTTTGGCTGAATTGAGCCCTACTGCCAATTCTGAGATACACTTTGGTCTAACTCCTCAGGGATCTCTCGTACTTGAAAATTGAATGTGTTTTGTGGTTTTCAGACCGTGGGGAACATGAATATGTGTTTCTACTGCAAATCTGAGCTCAGTGTCAAAAGTTACCTTTTTGGCTGAATTGAGCCCTTCTGCCAATTCTGAGATACACTTTGGTCTAACTCCTCAGGGAAAGCTCGTACTTGAAAATTGAATGTGCTTTTGCGCTTTTCAGACTGTGGTTAACATTAATACGTGTTTCTTCTGCAAATCTGAGCTCTGTGTCAAAAGTTACCTTTTTGGCTGAATTGAGCCCTACTGCCAATTCTGAGATAAACTTTGGTCTAATTCCTCAGGGAAAACTCTTACTTGAAAATTGAATATATTTTTGCTCTTTTTTAGACCGTGGGGAACATGAATATGTGTTTCTACTGCAAATCTGAGCTCAGTGTCAAAAGTTACCTTTTTGGCTGAATTGAGCCCTACTGCCAATTCTGAGATACACTTTGGTCTAACTCCTCAGGGATCTCTCGTACTTGAAAATTGAATGTGTTTTGTGGTTTTCAGACCATGGGGAACATGAATATGTGTTTCTACTGCAAATCTGAGCTCAGTGTCAAAAGTTACCTTTTTGGCTGAATTGAGCCCTTCTGCCAATTCTGAGATACACTTTGGTCTAACTCCTCAGGGAAAGCTCGTACTTGAAAATTGAATGTGTTTTTGCGCTTTTCAGACTGTGGTTAACATTAATATGTGTTTCTTCTGCAAATCTGAGCTCTGTGTCTAAAGATTTTTCTGGCTGAATTGAATTCAGTTCTGAAATACAGTCTGCACTTTGGATCTAACTCCTCAGGGAAAGCTCGTACTTGAAAATTGAATGTGTTTTTCCGCTTTTCAGATTGTGGTTAACATTAATATGTGTTTCTTCTGCAATCCTGAGCTCCGTGTCAAAAGTTAAGTTTTCTGGTTGAATTGAGCCCTACTGCCAATTCTGAGATACACTTTGGTCTAACTCCTCAGGGAAAGCTCGTACTTGAAAATTGAATGTGTTTTTGCGCTTTTCAAACTGTGGTTAACATGAATATGTGTTTCTTCTGCAAATCTGAGCTCTGTTTCAAAAGTTAAGTTTTCTGGTTGAATTGAGCCCTACTGCCAATTCTGAGATACACTTTGGTCTAACTCCTCAGGGAAAGCACGTACTTGAAAATTGAATGTGTTTTTGAGCTTTTCAGACTGTGGTTAACATTAATACGTGTTTCTTCTGCAAATCTGAGCTCTGTGTCAAAAGTTACCTTTTTGGCTGAATTGAGCCCTACTGCCAATTCTGAGATAAACTTTGGTCTAATTCCTCAGGGAAAACTCTTACTTGAAAATTGAATATATTTTTGCTCTTTTTTAGACCGTGGGGAACATGAATATGTGTTTCTACTGCAAATCTAAGCTCAGTGTCAAAAGTTACCTTTTTGGCTGAATTGAGCCCTACTGCCAGTTCTGAGATACACTTTGGTCTAACTCCTCAGGGATCTCTCGTACTTGAAAATTGAATGTGTTTTCTGGTTTTCAGACCGTGGGGAACATGAATATGTGTTTCTACTGCAAATCTGAGCTCAGTGTCAAAAGTTACCTTTTTGGCTGAATTGAGCCCTTCTGCCAATTCTGAGATACACTTTGGTCTAACTCCTCAGGGAAAGCTCGTACTTGAAAATTGAATGTGCTTTTGCTCTTTTTTAGACCGTGGGGAACAGGAATATGTGTTTCTTCTGCAAATCTGAGCTCTGTGTCAAACGTTACGTTCTCTGGTTGAATTGAGGCCTACTGCCAATTCTGAGATCCACTTTGGCCTAATTCCTCAGGGATCTCTGGTACTTGAAAATTGAATGTGTTTTGTGGTTTTCAGACCATGGGGAACATGAATATGTGTTTCTACTGCAAATCTGAGCTCAGTGTCAAAAGTTACCTTTTTGGCTGAATTGAGCCCTTCTGCCAATTCTGAGATACACTTTGGTCTAACTCCTCAGGGAAAGCTCGTACTTGAAAATTGAATGTGTTTTTGCGCTTTTCAGACTGTGGTTAACATTAATATGTGTTTCTTCTGCAAATCTGAGCTCTGTGTCTAAAGATTTTTCTGGCTGAATTGAATTCAGTTCTGAAATACAGTCTGCACTTTGATCTAACTCCTCAGGGAAAGCTCGTACTTGAAAATTGAATGTGTTTTTCCGCTTTTCAGATTGTGGTTAACATTAATATGTATTTCTTCTGCAATCCTGAGCTCCGTGTCAAACGTTAAGTTTTCTGGTTGAATTGAGCCCTTCTGCCAATTCTGAGATACACTTTGGTCTAACTCCTCAGGGAAAGCACGTAATTGAAAATTGAATGTGTTTTTGAGCTTTTCAGACTGTGGTTAACATTAATACGTGTTTCTTCTGCAAATCTGAGCTCTGTGTCAAAAGTTACCTTTTTGGCTGAATTGAGCCCTACTGCCAATTCTGAGATAAACTTTGGTCTAATTCCTCAGGGAAAACTCTTACTTGAAAATTGAATATATTTTTGCTCTTTTTTAGACCGTGGGGAACATGAATATGTGTTTCTACTGCAAATCTGAGCTCAGTGTCAAAAGTTACCTTTTTGGCTGAATTGAGCCCTACTGCCAATTCTGAGATACACTTTGGTCTAACTCCTCAGGGATCTCTCGTACTTGAAAATTGAATGTGTTTTGTGGTTTTCAGACCGTGGGGAACATGAATATGTGTTTCTACTGCAAATCTGAGCTCAGTGTCAAAAGTTACCTTTTTGGCTGAATTGAGCCCTTCTGCCAATTCTGAGATACACTTTGGTCTAACTCCTCAGGGAAAGCTCGTACTTGAAAATTGAATGTGCTTTTGCGCTTTTCAGACTGTGGTTAACATTAATACGTGTTTCTTCTGCAAATCTGAGCTCTGTGTCAAAAGTTACCTTTTTGGCTGAATTGAGCCCTACTGCCAATTCTGAGATAAACTTTGGTCTAATTCCTCAGGGAAAACTCTTACTTGAAAATTGAATATATTTTTGCTCTTTTTTAGACCGTGGGGAACATGAATATGTGTTTCTACTGCAAATCTGAGCTCAGTGTCAAAAGTTACCTTTTTGGCTGAATTGAGCCCTACTGCCAATTCTGAGATACACTTTGGTCTAACTCCTCAGGGATCTCTCGTACTTGAAAATTGAATGTGTTTTGTGGTTTTCAGACCGTGGGGAACATGAATATGTGTTTCTACTGCAAATCTGAGCTCAGTGTCAAAAGTTACCTTTTTGGCTGAATTGAGCCCTTCTGCCAATTCTGAGATACACTTTGGTCTAACTCCTCAGGGAAAGCTCGTACTTGAAAATTGAATGTGCTTTTGCGCTTTTCAGACTGTGGTTAACATTAATACGTGTTTCTTCTGCAAATCTGAGCTCTGTGTCAAAAGTTACCTTTTTGGCTGAATTGAGCCCTACTGCCAATTCTGAGATAAACTTTGGTCTAATTCCTCAGGGAAAACTCTTACTTGAAAATTGAATATATTTTTGCTCTTTTTTAGACCGTGGGGAACATGAATATGTGTTTCTACTGCAAATCTAAGCTCAGTGTCAAAAGTTACCTTTTTGGCTGAATTGAGCCCTACTGCCAATTCTGAGATACACTTTGGTCTAACTCCTCAGGGATCTCTCGTACTTGAAAATTGAATGTGTTTTGTGGTTTTCAGACCATGGGGAACATGAATATGTGTTTCTACTGCAAATCTGAGCTCAGTGTCAAAAGTTACCTTTTTGGCTGAATTGAGCCCTTCTGCCAATTCTGAGATACACTTTGGTCTAACTCCTCAGGGAAAGCTCGTACTTGAAAATTGAATGTGTTTTTGCGCTTTTCAGACTGTGGTTAACATTAATATGTGTTTCTTCTGCAAATCTGAGCTCTGTGTCTAAAGATTTTTCTGGCTGAATTGAATTCAGTTCTGAAATACAGTCTGCACTTTGGATCTAACTCCTCAGGGAAAGCTCGTACTTGAAAATTGAATGTGTTTTTCCGCTTTTCAGATTGTGGTTAACATTAATATGTGTTTCTTCTGCAATCCTGAGCTCCGTGTCAAAAGTTAAGTTTTCTGGTTGAATTGAGCCCTACTGCCAATTCTGAGATACACTTTGGTCTAACTCCTCAGGGAAAGCTCGTACTTGAAAATTGAATGTGTTTTTGCGCTTTTCAAACTGTGGTTAACATGAATATGTGTTTCTTCTGCAAATCTGAGCTCTGTTTCAAAAGTTAAGTTTTCTGGTTGAATTGAGCCCTACTGCCAATTCTGAGATACACTTTGGTCTAACTCCTCAGGGAAAGCTCGTACTTGAAAATTGAATGTGTTTTTGCGCTTTTCAGACTGTGGTTAACATTAATACGTGTTTCTTCTGCAAATCTGAGCTCTGTGTCAAAAGTTACCTTTTTGGCTGAAATTGAGCCCTACTGCCAATTCTGAGATAAACTTTGGTCTAATTCCTCAGGGAAAACTCTTACTTGAAAATTGAATATATTTTTGCTCTTTTTTAGACCGTGGGGAACATGAATATGTGTTTCTACTGCAAATCTAAGCTCAGTGTCAAAAGTTACCTTTTTGGCTGAATTGAGCCCTACTGCCAGTTCTGAGATACACTTTGGTCTAACTCCTCAGGGATCTCTCGTACTTGAAACTTGAATGTGTTTTGTGGTTTTCAGACCGTGGGGAACATGAATATGTGTTTCTACTGCAAATCTGAGCTCAGTGTCAAAAGTTACCTTTTTGGCTGAATTGAGCCCTTCTGCCAATTCTGAGATACACTTTGGTCTAACTCCTCAGGGAAAGCTCGTACTTGAAAATTGAATGTGCTTTTGCTCTTTTTTAGACCGTGGGGAACAGGAATATGTGTTTCTTCTGCAAATCTGAGCTCTGTGTCAAACGTTACGTTTTCTGGTTGAATTGAGGCCTACTGCCAATTCTGAGATCCACTTTGGCCTAATTCCTCAGGGATCTCTGGTACTTGAAAATTGAATGTGTTTTGTGGTTTTCAGACCATGGGGAACATGAATATGTGTTTCTACTGCAAATCTGAGCTCAGTGTCAAAAGTTACCTTTTTGGCTGAATTGAGCCCTTCTGCCAATTCTGAGATACACTTTGGTCTAACTCCTCAGGGAAAGCTCGTACTTGAAAATTGAATGTGTTTTTGCGCTTTTCAGACTGTGGTTAACATTAATATGTGTTTCTTCTGCAAATCTGAGCTCTGTGTCTAAAGATTTTTCTGGCTGAATTGAATTCAGTTCTGAAATACAGTCTGCACTTTGATCTAACTCCTCAGGGAAAGCTCGTACTTGAAAATTGAATGTGTTTTTCCGCTTTTCAGATTGTGGTTAACATTAATATGTGTTTCTTCTGCAATCCTGAGCTCCGTGTCAAACGTTAAGTTTTCTGGTTGAATTGAGCCCTACTGCCAATTCTGAGATACACTTTGGTCTAACTCCTCAGGGAAAGCTCGTACTTGAAAATTGAATGTGTTTTTGCGCTTTTCAAACTGTGGTTAACATGAATATGTGTTTCTTCTGCAAATCTGAGCTCTGTGTCAAAAGTTAAGTTTTCTGGTTGAATTGAGCCCTACTGCCAATTCTGAGATACACTTTGGTCTAACTCCTCAGGGAAAGCACGTACTTGAAAATTGAATGTGTTTTTGAGCTTTTCAGACTGTGGTTAACATTAATACGTGTTTCTTCTGCAAATCTGAGCTCTGTGTCAAAAGTTACCTTTTTGGCTGAATTGAGCCCTACTGCCAATTCTGAGATAAACTTTGGTCTAATTCCTCAGGGAAAACTCTTACTTGAAAATTGAATATATTTTTGCTCTTTTTTAGACCGTGGGGAACATGAATATGTGTTTCTACTGCAAATCTAAGCTCAGTGTCAAAAGTTACCTTTTTGGCTGAATTGAGCCCTACTGCCAGTTCTGAGATACACTTTGGTCTAACTCCTCAGGGATCTCTCGTACTTGAAAATTGAATGTGTTTTCTGGTTTTCAGACCGTGGGGAACATGAATATGTGTTTCTACTGCAAATCTGAGCTCAGTGTCAAAAGTTACCTTTTTGGCTGAATTGAGCCCTTCTGCCAATTCTGAGATACACTTTGGTCTAACTCCTCAGGGAAAGCTCGTACTTGAAAATTGAATGTGCTTTTGCTCTTTTTTAGACCGTGGGGAACAGGAATATGTGTTTCTTCTGCAAATCTGAGCTCTGTGTCAAACGTTACGTTCTCTGGTTGAATTGAGGCCTACTGCCAATTCTGAGATCCACTTTGGCCTAATTCCTCAGGGATCTCTGGTACTTGAAAATTGAATGTGTTTTGTGGTTTTCAGACCATGGGGAACATGAATATGTGTTTCTACTGCAAATCTGAGCTCAGTGTCAAAAGTTACCTTTTTGGCTGAATTGAGCCCTTCTGCCAATTCTGAGATACACTTTGGTCTAACTCCTCAGGGAAAGCTCGTACTTGAAAATTGAATGTGTTTTTGCGCTTTTCAGACTGTGGTTAACATTAATATGTGTTTCTTCTGCAAATCTGAGCTCTGTGTCTAAAGATTTTTCTGGCTGAATTGAATTCAGTTCTGAAATACAGTCTGCACTTTGATCTAACTCCTCAGGGAAAGCTCGTACTTGAAAATTGAATGTGTTTTTCCGCTTTTCAGATTGTGGTTAACATTAATATGTATTTCTTCTGCAATCCTGAGCTCCGTGTCAAACGTTAAGTTTTCTGGTTGAATTGAGCCCTTCTGCCAATTCTGAGATACACTTTGGTCTAACTCCTCAGGGAAAGCACGTAATTGAAAATTGAATGTGTTTTTGAGCTTTTCAGACTGTGGTTAACATTAATACGTGTTTCTTCTGCAAATCTGAGCTCTGTGTCAAAAGTTACCTTTTTGGCTGAATTGAGCCCTACTGCCAATTCTGAGATAAACTTTGGTCTAATTCCTCAGGGAAAACTCTTACTTGAAAATTGAATATATTTTTGCTCTTTTTTAGACCGTGGGGAACATGAATATGTGTTTCTACTGCAAATCTGAGCTCAGTGTCAAAAGTTACCTTTTTGGCTGAATTGAGCCCTACTGCCAATTCTGAGATACACTTTGGTCTAACTCCTCAGGGATCTCTCGTACTTGAAAATTGAATGTGTTTTGTGGTTTTCAGACCGTGGGGAACATGAATATGTGTTTCTACTGCAAATCTGAGCTCAGTGTCAAAAGTTACCTTTTTGGCTGAATTGAGCCCTTCTGCCAATTCTGAGATACACTTTGGTCTAACTCCTCAGGGAAAGCTCGTACTTGAAAATTGAATGTGCTTTTGCGCTTTTCAGACTGTGGTTAACATTAATACGTGTTTCTTCTGCAAATCTGAGCTCTGTGTCAAAAGTTACCTTTTTGGCTGAATTGAGCCCTACTGCCAATTCTGAGATAAACTTTGGTCTAATTCCTCAGGGAAAACTCTTACTTGAAAATTGAATATATTTTTGCTCTTTTTTAGACCGTGGGGAACATGAATATGTGTTTCTACTGCAAATCTGAGCTCAGTGTCAAAAGTTACCTTTTTGGCTGAATTGAGCCCTACTGCCAATTCTGAGATACACTTTGGTCTAACTCCTCAGGGATCTCTCGTACTTGAAAATTGAATGTGTTTTGTGGTTTTCAGACCGTGGGGAACATGAATATGTGTTTCTACTGCAAATCTGAGCTCAGTGTCAAAAGTTACCTTTTTGGCTGAATTGAGCCCTTCTGCCAATTCTGAGATACACTTTGGTCTAACTCCTCAGGGAAAGCTCGTACTTGAAAATTGAATGTGCTTTTGCGCTTTTCAGACTGTGGTTAACATTAATACGTGTTTCTTCTGCAAATCTGAGCTCTGTGTCAAAAGTTACCTTTTTGGCTGAATTGAGCCCTACTGCCAATTCTGAGATAAACTTTGGTCTAATTCCTCAGGGAAAACTCTTACTTGAAAATTGAATATATTTTTGCTCTTTTTTAGACCGTGGGGAACATGAATATGTGTTTCTACTGCAAATCTAAGCTCAGTGTCAAAAGTTACCTTTTTGGCTGAATTGAGCCCTACTGCCAGTTCTGAGATACACTTTGGTCTAACTCCTCAGGGATCTCTCGTACTTGAAAATTGAATGTGTTTTGTGGTTTTCAGACCGTGGGGAACATGAATATGTGTTTCTACTGCAAATCTGAGCTCAGTGTCAAAAGTTACCTTTTTGGCTGAATTGAGCCCTTCTGCCAATTCTGAGATACACTTTGGTCTAACTCCTCAGGGAAAGCTCGTACTTGAAAATTGAATGTGCTTTTGCTCTTTTTTAGACCGTGGGGAACAGGAATATGTGTTTCTTCTGCAAATCTGAGCTCTGTGTCAAACGTTACGTTTTCTGGTTGAATTGAGGCCTACTGCCAATTCTGAGATCCACTTTGGCCTAATTCCTCAGGGATCTCTGGTACTTGAAAATTGAATGTGTTTTGTGGTTTTCAGACCATGGGGAACATGAATATGTGTTTCTACTGCAAATCTGAGCTCAGTGTCAAAAGTTACCTTTTTGGCTGAATTGAGCCCTTCTGCCAATTCTGAGATACACTTTGGTCTAACTCCTCAGGGAAAGCTCGTACTTGAAAATTGAATGTGTTTTTGCGCTTTTCAGACTGTGGTTAACATTAATATGTGTTTCTTCTGCAAATCTGAGCTCTGTGTCTAAAGATTTTTCTGGCTGAATTGAATTCAGTTCTGAAATACAGTCTGCACTTTGATCTAACTCCTCAGGGAAAGCTCGTACTTGAAAATTGAATGTGTTTTTCCGCTTTTCAGATTGTGGTTAACATTAATATGTATTTCTTCTGCAATCCTGAGCTCCGTGTCAAACGTTAAGTTTTCTGGTTGAATTGAGCCCTTCTGCCAATTCTGAGATACACTTTGGTCTAACTCCTCAGGGAAAGCACGTAATTGAAAATTGAATGTGTTTTTGAGCTTTTCAGACTGTGGTTAACATTAATACGTGTTTCTTCTGCAAATCTGAGCTCTGTGTCAAAAGTTACCTTTTTGGCTGAAATTGAGCCCTACTGCCAATTCTGAGATAAACTTTGGTCTAATTCCTCAGGGAAAACTCTTACTTGAAAATTGAATATATTTTTGCTCTTTTTTAGACCGTGGGGAACATGAATATGTGTTTCTACTGCAAATCTAAGCTCAGTGTCAAAAGTTACCTTTTTGGCTGAATTGAGCCCTACTGCCAGTTCTGAGATACACTTTGGTCTAACTCCTCAGGGATCTCTCGTACTTGAAACTTGAATGTGTTTTGTGGTTTTCAGACCGTGGGGAACATGAATATGTGTTTCTACTGCAAATCTGAGCTCAGTGTCAAAAGTTACCTTTTTGGCTGAATTGAGCCCTTCTGCCAATTCTTAGATACACTTTGGTCTAACTCCTCAGGGAAAGCTCGTACTTGAAAATTGAATGTGCTTTTGCGCTTTTCAGACTGTGGTTAACATTAATACGTGTTTCTTCTGCAAATCTGAGCTCTGTGTCAAAAGTTACCTTTTTGGCTGAATTGAGCCCTACTGCCAATTCTGAGATAAACTTTGGTCTAATTCCTCAGGGAAAACTCTTACTTGAAAATTGAATATATTTTTGCTCTTTTTTAGACCGTGGGGAACATGAATATGTGTTTCTACTGCAAATCTGAGCTCAGTGTCAAAAGTTACCTTTTTGGCTGAATTGAGCCCTACTGCCAATTCTGAGATACACTTTGGTCTAACTCCTCAGGGATCTCTCGTACTTGAAAATTGAATGTGTTTTGTGGTTTTCAGACCGTGGGGAACATGAATATGTGTTTCTACTGCAAATCTGAGCTCAGTGTCAAAAGTTACCTTTTTGGCTGAATTGAGCCCTTCTGCCAATTCTGAGATACACTTTGGTCTAACTCCTCAGGGAAAGCTCGTACTTGAAAATTGAATGTGCTTTTGCGCTTTTCAGACTGTGGTTAACATTAATACGTGTTTCTTCTGCAAATCTGAGCTCTGTGTCAAAAGTTACCTTTTTGGCTGAATTGAGCCCTACTGCCAATTCTGAGATAAACTTTGGTCTAATTCCTCAGGGAAAACTCTTACTTGAAAATTGAATATATTTTTGCTCTTTTTTAGACCGTGGGGAACATGAATATGTGTTTCTACTGCAAATCTGAGCTCAGTGTCAAAAGTTACCTTTTTGGCTGAATTGAGCCCTACTGCCAATTCTGAGATACACTTTGGTCTAACTCCTCAGGGATCTCTCGTACTTGAAAATTGAGTGTGTTTTGTGGTTTTCAGACCGTGGGGAACATGAATATGTGTTTCTACTGCAAATCTGAGCTCAGTGTCAAAAGTTACCTTTTTGGCTGAATTGAGCCCTTCTGCCAATTCTGAGATACACTTTGGTCTAACTCCTCAGGGAAAGCTCGTACTTGAAAATTGAATGTGTTTTTGCGCTTTTCAGACTGTGGTTAACATTAATATGTGTTTCTTCTGCAAATCTGAGCTCTGTGTCTAAAGATTTTTCTGGCTGAATTGAATTCAGTTCTGAAATAAAGTCTGCACTTTGATCTAACTCCTCAGGGAAAGGTCGTACTTGAAAATTGAATGTGTTTTTCCGCTTTTCAGATTGTGGTTAACATTAATATGTGTTTCTTCTGCAATCCTGAGCTCAGTGTCAAAAGTTACCTTTTTGGCTGAATTGAGCCCTTCTGCCAATTCTGAGATACACTTTGGTCTAACTCCTCAGGGAAAGCTCGTACTTGAAAATTGAATGTGCTTTTGCGCTTTTCAGACTGTGGTTAACATTAATACGTGTTTCTTCTGCAAATCTGAGCTCTGTGTCAAAAGTTACCTTTTTGGCTGAATTGAGCCCTACTGCCAATTCTGAGATAAACTTTGGTCTAATTCCTCAGGGAAAACTCTTACTTGAAAATTGAATATATTTTTGCTCTTTTTTAGACCGTGGGGAACATGAATATGTGTTTCTACTGCAAATCTAAGCTCAGTGTCAAAAGTTACCTTTTTGGCTGAATTGAGCCCTACTGCCAGTTCTGAGATACACTTTGGTCTAACTCCTCAGGGATCTCTCGTACTTGAAAATTGAATGTGTTTTGTGGTTTTCAGACCGTGGGGAACATGAATATGTGTTTCTACTGCAAATCTGAGCTCAGTGTCAAAAGTTACCTTTTTGGCTGAATTGAGCCCTTCTGCCAATTCTGAGATACACTTTGGTCTAACTCCTCAGGGAAAGCTCGTACTTGAAAATTGAATGTGCTTTTGCTCTTTTTTAGACCGTGGGGAACAGGAATATGTGTTTCTTCTGCAAATCTGAGCTCTGTGTCAAACGTTACGTTTTCTGGTTGAATTGAGGCCTACTGCCAATTCTGAGATCCACTTTGGCCTAATTCCTCAGGGATCTCTGGTACTTGAAAATTGAATGTGTTTTGTGGTTTTCAGACCATGGGGAACATGAATATGTGTTTCTACTGCAAATCTGAGCTCAGTGTCAAAAGTTACCTTTTTGGCTGAATTGAGCCCTTCTGCCAATTCTGAGATACACTTTGGTCTAACTCCTCAGGGAAAGCTCGTACTTGAAAATTGAATGTGTTTTTGCGCTTTTCAGACTGTGGTTAACATTAATATGTGTTTCTTCTGCAAATCTGAGCTCTGTGTCTAAAGATTTTTCTGGCTGAATTGAATTCAGTTCTGAAATACAGTCTGCACTTTGATCTAACTCCTCAGGGAAAGCTCGTACTTGAAAATTGAATGTGTTTTTCCGCTTTTCAGATTGTGGTTAACATTAATATGTATTTCTTCTGCAATCCTGAGCTCCGTGTCAAACGTTAAGTTTTCTGGTTGAATTGAGCCCTTCTGCCAATTCTGAGATACACTTTGGTCTAACTCCTCAGGGAAAGCACGTAATTGAAAATTGAATGTGTTTTTGAGCTTTTCAGACTGTGGTTAACATTAATACGTGTTTCTTCTGCAAATCTGAGCTCTGTGTCAAAAGTTACCTTTTTGGCTGAAATTGAGCCCTACTGCCAATTCTGAGATAAACTTTGGTCTAATTCCTCAGGGAAAACTCTTACTTGAAAATTGAATATATTTTTGCTCTTTTTTAGACCGTGGGGAACATGAATATGTGTTTCTACTGCAAATCTAAGCTCAGTGTCAAAAGTTACCTTTTTGGCTGAATTGAGCCCTACTGCCAGTTCTGAGATACACTTTGGTCTAACTCCTCAGGGATCTCTCGTACTTGAAACTTGAATGTGTTTTGTGGTTTTCAGACCGTGGGGAACATGAATATGTGTTTCTACTGCAAATCTGAGCTCAGTGTCAAAAGTTACCTTTTTGGCTGAATTGAGCCCTTCTGCCAATTCTTAGATACACTTTGGTCTAACTCCTCAGGGAAAGCTCGTACTTGAAAATTGAATGTGCTTTTGCGCTTTTCAGACTGTGGTTAACATTAATACGTGTTTCTTCTGCAAATCTGAGCTCTGTGTCAAAAGTTACCTTTTTGGCTGAATTGAGCCCTACTGCCAATTCTGAGATAAACTTTGGTCTAATTCCTCAGGGAAAACTCTTACTTGAAAATTGAATATATTTTTGCTCTTTTTTAGACCGTGGGGAACATGAATATGTGTTTCTACTGCAAATCTGAGCTCAGTGTCAAAAGTTACCTTTTTGGCTGAATTGAGCCCTACTGCCAATTCTGAGATACACTTTGGTCTAACTCCTCAGGGATCTCTCGTACTTGAAAATTGAATGTGTTTTGTGGTTTTCAGACCGTGGGGAACATGAATATGTGTTTCTACTGCAAATCTGAGCTCAGTGTCAAAAGTTACCTTTTTGGCTGAATTGAGCCCTTCTGCCAATTCTGAGATACACTTTGGTCTAACTCCTCAGGGAAAGCTCGTACTTGAAAATTGAATGTGCTTTTGCGCTTTTCAGACTGTGGTTAACATTAATACGTGTTTCTTCTGCAAATCTGAGCTCTGTGTCAAAAGTTACCTTTTTGGCTGAATTGAGCCCTACTGCCAATTCTGAGATAAACTTTGGTCTAATTCCTCAGGGAAAACTCTTACTTGAAAATTGAATATATTTTTGCTCTTTTTTAGACCGTGGGGAACATGAATATGTGTTTCTACTGCAAATCTGAGCTCAGTGTCAAAAGTTACCTTTTTGGCTGAATTGAGCCCTACTGCCAATTCTGAGATACACTTTGGTCTAACTCCTCAGGGATCTCTCGTACTTGAAAATTGAGTGTGTTTTGTGGTTTTCAGACCGTGGGGAACATGAATATGTGTTTCTACTGCAAATCTGAGCTCAGTGTCAAAAGTTACCTTTTTGGCTGAATTGAGCCCTTCTGCCAATTCTGAGATACACTTTGGTCTAACTCCTCAGGGAAAGCTCGTACTTGAAAATTGAATGTGTTTTTGCGCTTTTCAGACTGTGGTTAACATTAATATGTGTTTCTTCTGCAAATCTGAGCTCTGTGTCTAAAGATTTTTCTGGCTGAATTGAATTCAGTTCTGAAATAAAGTCTGCACTTTGATCTAACTCCTCAGGGAAAGGTCGTACTTGAAAATTGAATGTGTTTTTCCGCTTTTCAGATTGTGGTTAACATTAATATGTGTTTCTTCTGCAATCCTGAGCTCCGTGTCAAAAGTTAAGTTTTCTGGTTGAATTGAGCCCTACTGCCAATTCTGAGATACACTTTGGTCTAACTCCTCAGGGAAAGCTCGTACTTGAAAATTGAATGTGTTTTTGCGCTTTTCAAACTGTGGTTAACATGAATATGTGTTTCTTCTGCAAATCTGAGCTCTGTGTCAAAAGTTAAGTTTTCTGGTTGAATTGAGCCCTACTGCCAATTCTGAGATACACTTTGGTCTAACTCCTCAGGGAAAGCTCGTACTTGAAAATTGAATGTGTTTTTGCGCTTTTCAGACTGTGGTTAACATTAATACGTGTTTCTTCTGCAAATCTGAGCTCTGTGTCAAAAGTTACCTTTTTGGCTGAATTGAGCCCTACTGCCAATTCTGAGATAAACTTTGGTTTAATTCCTCAGGGAAAACTCTTACTTGAAAATTGAATGTGTTTTGTGGTTTTCAGACCGTGGGGAACATGAATATGTGTTTCTACTGCAAATCTGAGCTCAGTGTCAAAAGTTACCTTTTTGGCTGAATTGAGCCCTACTGCCAATTCTGAGATACACTTTGGTCTAACTCCTCAGGGAACGCTCGTACTTGAAAATTGAATGTGCTTTTGCTCTTTTTTAGACCGTGGGGAACAGGAATACGTGTTTCTTCTGCAAATCTGAGCTCTGTGTCAAACGTTACGTTTTCTGGTTGAATTGAGGCCTACTGCCAATTCTGAGATGCACTTTGGCCTAATTCCTCAGGGATCTCTGGTACTTGAAAATTGAATGTGTTTTGTGGTTTTCAGACCATGGGGAACATGAATATGTGTTTCTACTGCAAATCTGAGCTCAGTGTCAAAAGTCACCTTTTTGGCTGAATTGAGCCCTACTGCCAATTCTGAGATACACTTTGGTCTAACTCCTCAGGGATCTCTCGTACTTGAAAATTGAATGTGTTTTGTGGTTTTCAGACCGTGGGGAACATGAATATGTGTTTCTACTGCAAATCTGAGCTCATTGTCAAAAGTTACCTTTTTGGCTGAATTGAGCCCTTCTGCCAATTCTGAGATACACTTTGGTCTAACTCCTCAGGGAAAGCTCGTACTTGAAAATTGAATGTGCTTTTGCTCTTTTTTAGACCGTGGGGAACAGGAATATGTGTTTCTTCTGCAAATCTGAGCTCTGTGTCAAACGTTACGTTTTCTGGTTGAATTGAGGCCTACTGCCAATTCTGAGATGCACTTTGGCCTAATTCCTCAGGGATCTCTCGTACTTGAAAATTGAATGTGTTTTGTGGTTTTCAGACCATGGGGAACATGAATATGTGTTTCTACTGCAAATCTGAGCTCAGTGTCAAAAGTTACCTTTTTGGCTGAATTGAGCCCTTCTGCCAATTCTGAGATACACTTTGGTCTAACTCCTCAGGGAAAGCTCGTACTTGAAAATTGAATGTGTTTTTGCGCTTTTCAGACTGTGGTTAACATTAATATGTGTTTCTTCTGCAAATCTGAGCTCTGTGTCTAAAGATTTTTCTGGCTGAATTGAATTCAGTTCTGAAATACAGTCTGCACTTTGATCTAACTCCTCAGGGAAAGCTCGTACTTGAAAATTGAATGTGTTTTTCCGCTTTTCAGATTGTGGTTAACATTAATATGTGTTTCTTCTGCAATCCTGAGCTCCGTGTCAAAAGTTAAGTTTTCTGGTTGAATTGAGCCCTACTGCCAATTCTGAGATACACTTTGGTCTAACTCCTCAGGGAAAGCTCGTACTTGAAAATTGAATGTGTTTTTGCGCTTTTCAAACTGTGGTTAACATGAATATGTGTTTCTTCTGCAAATCTGAGCTCTGTGTCAAAAGTTAAGTTTTCTGGTTGAATTGAGCCCTACTGCCAATTCTGAGATACACTTTGGTCTAACTCCTCAGGGAAAGCTCGTACTTGAAAATTGAATGTGTTTTTGCGCTTTTCAGACTGTGGTTAACATTAATACGTGTTTCTTCTGCAAATCTGAGCTCTGTGTCAAAAGTTACCTTTTTGGCTGAATTGAGCCCTACTGCCAATTCTGAGATAAACTTTGGTCTAATTCCTCAGGGAAAACTCTTACTTGAAAATTGAATATATTTTTGCTCTTTTTTAGACCGTGGGGAACATGAATATGTGTTTCTACTGCAAATCTGAGGTCAGTGTCAAAAGTTACCTTTTTGGCTGAATTGAGCCCTACTGCCAATTCTGAGATACACTTTGGTCTAACTCCTCAGGGATCTCTCGTACTTGAAAATTGAATGTGTTTTGTGGTTTTCAGACCGTGGGGACCATGAATATGTGTTTCTACTGCAAATCTGAGCTCAGTGTCAAAAGTTACCTTTTTGGCTGAATTGAGCCCTTCTGCCAATTCTGACATACACTTTGGTCTAACTCCTCAGGGAAAGCTCGTACTTGAAAATTGAATGTGCTTTTGCTCTTTTTTAGACCGTGGGGAACAGGAATATGTGTTTCTTCTGCAAATCTGAGCTCTGTGTCAAACGTTACGTTTTCTGGTTGAATTGAGGCCTACTGCCAATTCTGAGATGCACTTTGGCTTAATTCCTCAGGGATCTCTCGTACTTGAAAATTGAATGTGTTTTGTGGTTTTCAGACCATGGGGAACATGAATATGTGTTTCTACTGCAAATCTGAGCTCAGTGTCAAAAGTTACCTTTTTGGCTGAATTGAGCCCTTCTGCCAATTCGGAGATACACTTTGGTCTAACTCCTCAGGGAAAGCTCGTACTTGAACATTGAATGTGTTTTTGCGCTTTTCAGACTGTGGTTAACATTAATATGTGTTTCTTCTGCAAATCTGAGCTCTGTGTCTAAAGATTTTTCTGGCTGAATTGAATTCAGTTCTGAAATACAGTCTGCACTTTGGTCTAACTCTTCAGGGAAAGCTCGTACTTGAAAATTGAATGTGTTTTTCCGCTTTTCAGATTGTGGTTAACATTAATATGTGTTTCTTCTGCAATCCTGAGCTCCGTGTCAAAAGTTAAGTTTTCTGGTTGAATTGAGCCCTACTGCCAATTCTGAGATACACTTTGGTCTAACTCCTCAGGGAAAGCTCGTACTTGAAAATTGAATGTGTTTTTGCGCTTTTCAGACTGTGGTTAACATGAATATGTGTTCCTTCTGCAAATCTGAGCTCTGTGTCAAAAGTTAAGTTTTCTGGTTGAATTGAGCCCTACTGCCAATTCTGAGATACACTTTGGTCTAACTCCTCAGGGAAAGCTCGTACTTGAAAATTGAATGTGTTTTTGCGCTTTTCAGACTGTGGTTAACATTAATACGTGTTTCTTCGGCAAATCTGAGCTGTGTGTCAAAAGTTACCTTTTTGGCTGAATTGAGCCCTTCTGCCAATTCTGAGATACACTTTGGTCTAACTCCTCAGGGAAAGCTCGTACTTGAAAATTGAATGTGTTTTTCCGCTTTTCAGACTGTGGTTAACATTAATATGTGTTTCTTCTGCAAATCTGAGCTCCGTGTCAAAAGTTAAGTTTTCTGGTTGAATTGAGCCCTACTGCCAATTCTGAGATACACTTTGGTCTAACTCCTCAGGGAAAGCTCGTACTTGAAAATTGAATGTGTTTTTGCGCTTTTCAGACTGTGGTTAACATGAATATGTGTTCCTTCTGCAAATCTGAGCTCTGTGTCAAAAGTTAAGTTTTCTGGTTGAATTGAGCCCTACTGCCAATTCTGAGATACATTTTGGTCTAACTCCTCAGGGAAAGCTCGTACTTGAAAATTGAATGTGTTTTTGGCTTTTTGGAGCGTGGGGATCATGAATATGTGTTGCTTCTGTAAATCTGAGCTCTGTGTCTAAAGTTTTTTGTGGCTGAATTGAGCCCTTCTGCCAATTCTGAGATACACTTTGGTCTAATTCCTCAGGGAAAACTCTTACTTGAAAATTGAATATATTTTTGCTCTTTTTTAGACCGTGGGGAACATGAATATGTGTTTCTACTGCAAATCTGAGCTCAGTGTCAAAAGTTACCTTTTTGGCTGAATTGAGCCCTACTGCCAATTCTGAGATCCACTTTGGCCTAATTCCTCAGGGATCTCTGGTACTTGAAAATTGAATGTGTTTTGTGGTTTTCAGACCATGGGGAACATGAATATGTGTTTCTACTGCAAATCTGAGCTCAGTGTCAAAAGTTATTTCTGGCTGAATTGAATCCAGTTCTGAAATACAGTCTACACTTTCGTCTAACTCCTCAGGGAAAGCTCGTACTTGAAAATTGAATGTGTTTTTGCGCTTTTCAGACTGTGGTTAACATTAATATGTATTTCTTCTGCAATCCTGAGCTCCGTGTCAAACGTTAAGTTTTCTGGTTGAATTGAGCCCTACTGCCAATTCTGAGATACACTTTGGTCTAACTCCTCAGGGAAAGCTCGTACTTGAAAATTGAATGTGTTTTTGCGCTTTTCAAACTGTGGTTAACATGAATATGTGTTTCTTCTGCAAATCTGAGCTCTGTGTCAAAAGTTAAGTTTTCTGGTTGAATTGAGCCCTTCTGCCAATTCTGAGATACACTTTGGTCTAACTCCTCAGGGAAAGCACGTACTTGAAAATTGAATGTGTTTTTGAGCTTTTCAGACTGTGGTTAACATTAATACGTGTTTCTTCTGCAAATCTGAGCTCTGTGTCAAAAGTTACCTTTTTGGCTGAATTGAGCCCTACTGCCAATTCTGAGATAAACTTTGGTCTAATTCCTCAGGGAAAACTCTTACTTGAAAATTGAATATATTTTTGCTCTTTTTTAGACCGTGGGGAACATGAATATGTGTTTCTACTGCAAATCTGAGCTCAGTGTCAAAAGTTACCTTTTTGGCTGAATTGAGCCCTACTGCCAATTCTGAGATACACTTTGGTCTAACTCCTCAGGGATCTCTCGTACTTGAAAATTGAATGTGTTTTGTGGTTTTCAGACCGTGGGGAACATGAATATGTGTTTCTACTGCAAATCTGAGCTCAGTGTCAAAAGTTACCTTTTTGGCTGAATTGAGCCCTTCTGCCAATTCTGAGATACACTTTGGTCTAACTCCTCAGGGAAAGCTCGTACTTGAAAATTGAATGTGCTTTTGCGCTTTTCAGACTGTGGTTAACATTAATACGTGTTTCTTCTGCAAATCTGAGCTCTGTGTCAAAAGTTACCTTTTTGGCTGAATTGAGCCCCACTGCCAATTCTGAGATAAACTTTGGTCTAATTCCTCAGGGAAAACTCTTACTTGAAAATTGAATATATTTTTGCTCTTTTTTAGACCGTGGGGAACATGAATATGTGTTTCTACTGCAAATCTGAGCTCAGTGTCAAAAGTTACCTTTTTGGCTGAATTGAGCCCTACTGCCAATTCTGAGATACACTTTGGTCTAACTCCTCAGGGATCTCTCGTACTTGAAAATTGAATGTGTTTTGTGGTTTTCAGACCGTGGGGAACATGAATATGTGTTTCTACTGCAAATCTGAGCTCAGTGTCAAAAGTTACCTTTTTGGCTGAATTGAGCCCTTCTGCCAATTCTGAGATACACTTTGGTCTAACTCCTCAGGGAAAGCTCGTACTTGAAAATTGAATGTGCTTTTGCGCTTTTCAGACTGTGGTTAACATTAATACGTGTTTCTTCTGCAATCCTGAGCTCCGTGTCAAAAGTTAAGTTTTCTGGTTGAATTGAGCCCTACTGCCAATTCTGAGATACACTTTGGTCTAACTCCTCAGGGAAAGCTCGTACTTGAAAATTGAATGTGTTTTTGCGCTTTTCAAACTGTGGTTAACATGAATATGTGTTTCTTCTGCAAATCTGAGCTCTGTGTCAAAAGTTAAGTTTTCTGGTTGAATTGAGCCCTACTGCCAATTCTGAGATACACTTTGGTCTAACTCCTCAGGGAAAGCTCGTACTTGAAAATTGAATGTGTTTTTGCGCTTTTCAGACTGTGGTTAACATTAATACGTGTTTCTTCTGCAAATCTGAGCTCTGTGTCAAAAGTTACCTTTTTGGCTGAATTGAGCCCTACTGCCAATTCTGAGATAAACTTTGGTTTAATTCCTCAGGGAAAACTCTTACTTGAAAATTGAATGTGTTTTGTGGTTTTCAGACCGTGGGGAACATGAATATGTGTTTCTACTGCAAATCTGAGCTCAGTGTCAAAAGTTACCTTTTTGGCTGAATTGAGCCCTACTGCCAATTCTGAGATACACTTTGGTCTAACTCCTCAGGGAACGCTCGTACTTGAAAATTGAATGTGCTTTTGCTCTTTTTTAGACCGTGGGGAACAGGAATACGTGTTTCTTCTGCAAATCTGAGCTCTGTGTCAAACGTTACGTTTTCTGGTTGAATTGAGGCCTACTGCCAATTCTGAGATGCACTTTGGCCTAATTCCTCAGGGATCTCTGGTACTTGAAAATTGAATGTGTTTTGTGGTTTTCAGACCATGGGGAACATGAATATGTGTTTCTACTGCAAATCTGAGCTCAGTGTCAAAAGTCACCTTTTTGGCTGAATTGAGCCCTACTGCCAATTCTGAGATACACTTTGGTCTAACTCCTCAGGGATCTCTCGTACTTGAAAATTGAATGTGTTTTTGCGCTTTTCAGACTGTGGTTAACATTAATACGTGTTTCTTCTGCAAATCTGAGCTCTGTGTCAAAAGTTACCTTTTTGGCTGAATTGAGCCCTACTGCCAATTCTGAGATAAACTTTGGTTTAATTCCTCAGGGAAAACTCTTACTTGAAAATTGAATGTGTTTTGTGGTTTTCAGACCGTGGGGAACATGAATATGTGTTTCTACTGCAAATCTGAGCTCAGTGTCAAAAGTTACCTTTTTGGCTGAATTGAGCCCTACTGCCAATTCTGAGATACACTTTGGTCTAACTCCTCAGGGAACGCTCGTACTTGAAAATTGAATGTGCTTTTGCTCTTTTTTAGACCGTGGGGAACAGGAATACGTGTTTCTTCTGCAAATCTGAGCTCTGTGTCAAACGTTACGTTTTCTGGTTGAATTGAGGCCTACTGCCAATTCTGAGATGCACTTTGGCCTAATTCCTCAGGGATCTCTGGTACTTGAAAATTGAATGTGTTTTGTGGTTTTCAGACCATGGGGAACATGAATATGTGTTTCTACTGCAAATCTGAGCTCAGTGTCAAAAGTCACCTTTTTGGCTGAATTGAGCCCTACTGCCAATTCTGAGATACACTTTGGTCTAACTCCTCAGGGATCTCTCGTACTTGAAAATTGAATGTGTTTTGTGGTTTTCAGACCGTGGGGAACATGAATATGTGTTTCTACTGCAAATCTGAGCTCATTGTCAAAAGTTACCTTTTTGGCTGAATTGAGCCCTTCTGCCAATTCTGAGATACACTTTGGTCTAATTCCTCAGGGAAAACTCTTACTTGAAAATTGAATATATTTTTGCTCTTTTTTAGACCGTGGGGAACATGAATATGTGTTTCTACTGCAAATCTGAGCTCAGTGTCAAAAGTTACCTTTTTGGCTGAATTGAGCCCTACTGCCAATTCTGAGATACACTTTGGTCTAACTCCTCAGGGATCTCTCGTACTTGAAAATTGAATGTGTTTTGTGGTTTTCAGACCGTGGGGAACATGAATATGTGTTTCTACTGCAAATCTGAGCTCAGTGTCAAAAGTTACCTTTTTGGCTGAATTGAGCCCTTCTGCCAATTCTGAGATACACTTTGGTCTAACTCCTCAGGGAAAGCTCGTACTTGAAAATTGAATGTGCTTTTGCGCTTTTCAGACTGTGGTTAACATTAATACGTGTTTCTTCTGCAATCCTGAGCTCCGTGTCAAAAGTTAAGTTTTCTGGTTGAATTGAGCCCTACTGCCAATTCTGAGATACACTTTGGTCTAACTCCTCAGGGAAAGCTCGTACTTGAAAATTGAATGTGTTTTTGCGCTTTTCAAACTGTGGTTAACATGAATATGTGTTTCTTCTGCAAATCTGAGCTCTGTGTCAAAAGTTAAGTTTTCTGGTTGAATTGAGCCCTACTGCCAATTCTGAGATACACTTTGGTCTAACTCCTCAGGGAAAGCTCGTACTTGAAAATTGAATGTGTTTTTGCGCTTTTCAGACTGTGGTTAACATTAATACGTGTTTCTTCTGCAAATCTGAGCTCTGTGTCAAAAGTTACCTTTTTGGCTGAATTGAGCCCTACTGCCAATTCTGAGATAAACTTTGGTTTAATTCCTCAGGGAAAACTCTTACTTGAAAATTGAATGTGTTTTGTGGTTTTCAGACCGTGGGGAACATGAATATGTGTTTCTACTGCAAATCTGAGCTCAGTGTCAAAAGTTACCTTTTTGGCTGAATTGAGCCCTACTGCCAATTCTGAGATACACTTTGGTCTAACTCCTCAGGGAACGCTCGTACTTGAAAATTGAATGTGCTTTTGCTCTTTTTTAGACCGTGGGGAACAGGAATACGTGTTTCTTCTGCAAATCTGAGCTCTGTGTCAAACGTTACGTTTTCTGGTTGAATTGAGGCCTACTGCCAATTCTGAGATGCACTTTGGCCTAATTCCTCAGGGATCTCTGGTACTTGAAAATTGAATGTGTTTTGTGGTTTTCAGACCATGGGGAACATGAATATGTGTTTCTACTGCAAATCTGAGCTCAGTGTCAAAAGTCACCTTTTTGGCTGAATTGAGCCCTACTGCCAATTCTGAGATACACTTTGGTCTAACTCCTCAGGGATCTCTCGTACTTGAAAATTGAATGTGTTTTGTGGTTTTCAGACCGTGGGGAACATGAATATGTGTTTCTACTGCAAATCTGAGCTCATTGTCAAAAGTTACCTTTTTGGCTGAATTGAGCCCTTCTGCCAATTCTGAGATACACTTTGGTCTAACTCCTCAGGGAAAGCTCGTACTTGAAAATTGAATGTGCTTTTGCTCTTTTTTAGACCGTGGGGAACAGGAATATGTGTTTCTTCTGCAAATCTGAGCTCTGTGTCAAACGTTACGTTTTCTGGTTGAATTGAGGCCTACTGCCAATTCTGAGATGCACTTTGGCCTAATTCCTCAGGGATCTCTCGTACTTGAAAATTGAATGTGTTTTGTGGTTTTCAGACCATGGGGAACATGAATATGTGTTTCTACTGCAAATCTGAGCTCAGTGTCAAAAGTTACCTTTTTGGCTGAATTGAGCCCTTCTGCCAATTCTGAGATACACTTTGGTCTAACTCCTCAGGGAAAGCTCGTACTTGAAAATTGAATGTGTTTTTGCGCTTTTCAGACTGTGGTTAACATTAATATGTGTTTCTTCTGCAAATCTGAGCTCTGTGTCTAAAGATTTTTCTGGCTGAATTGAATTCAGTTCTGAAATACAGTCTGCACTTTGATCTAACTCCTCAGGGAAAGCTCGTACTTGAAAATTGAATGTGTTTTTCCGCTTTTCAGATTGTGGTTAACATTAATATGTGTTTCTTCTGCAATCCTGAGCTCCGTGTCAAAAGTTAAGTTTTCTGGTTGAATTGAGCCCTACTGCCAATTCTGAGATACACTTTGGTCTAACTCCTCAGGGAAAGCTCGTACTTGAAAATTGAATGTGTTTTTGCGCTTTTCAAACTGTGGTTAACATGAATATGTGTTTCTTCTGCAAATCTGAGCTCTGTGTCAAAAGTTAAGTTTTCTGGTTGAATTGAGCCCTACTGCCAATTCTGAGATACACTTTGGTCTAACTCCTCAGGGAAAGCTCGTACTTGAAAATTGAATGTGTTTTTGCGCTTTTCAGACTGTGGTTAACATTAATACGTGTTTCTTCTGCAAATCTGAGCTCTGTGTCAAAAGTTACCTTTTTGGCTGAATTGAGCCCTACTGCCAATTCTGAGATAAACTTTGGTCTAATTCCTCAGGGAAAACTCTTACTTGAAAATTGAATATATTTTTGCTCTTTTTTAGACCGTGGGGAACATGAATATGTGTTTCTACTGCAAATCTGAGGTCAGTGTCAAAAGTTACCTTTTTGGCTGAATTGAGCCCTACTGCCAATTCTGAGATACACTTTGGTCTAACTCCTCAGGGATCTCTCGTACTTGAAAATTGAATGTGTTTTGTGGTTTTCAGACCGTGGGGACCATGAATATGTGTTTCTACTGCAAATCTGAGCTCAGTGTCAAAAGTTACCTTTTTGGCTGAATTGAGCCCTTCTGCCAATTCTGACATACACTTTGGTCTAACTCCTCAGGGAAAGCTCGTACTTGAAAATTGAATGTGCTTTTGCTCTTTTTTAGACCGTGGGGAACAGGAATATGTGTTTCTTCTGCAAATCTGAGCTCTGTGTCAAACGTTACGTTTTCTGGTTGAATTGAGGCCTACTGCCAATTCTGAGATGCACTTTGGCTTAATTCCTCAGGGATCTCTCGTACTTGAAAATTGAATGTGTTTTGTGGTTTTCAGACCATGGGGAACATGAATATGTGTTTCTACTGCAAATCTGAGCTCAGTGTCAAAAGTTACCTTTTTGGCTGAATTGAGCCCTTCTGCCAATTCGGAGATACACTTTGGTCTAACTCCTCAGGGAAAGCTCGTACTTGAACATTGAATGTGTTTTTGCGCTTTTCAGACTGTGGTTAACATTAATATGTGTTTCTTCTGCAAATCTGAGCTCTGTGTCTAAAGATTTTTCTGGCTGAATTGAATTCAGTTCTGAAATACAGTCTGCACTTTGGTCTAACTCTTCAGGGAAAGCTCGTACTTGAAAATTGAATGTGTTTTTCCGCTTTTCAGATTGTGGTTAACATTAATATGTGTTTCTTCTGCAATCCTGAGCTCCGTGTCAAAAGTTAAGTTTTCTGGTTGAATTGAGCCCTACTGCCAATTCTGAGATACACTTTGGTCTAACTCCTCAGGGAAAGCTCGTACTTGAAAATTGAATGTGTTTTTGCGCTTTTCAGACTGTGGTTAACATGAATATGTGTTCCTTCTGCAAATCTGAGCTCTGTGTCAAAAGTTAAGTTTTCTGGTTGAATTGAGCCCTACTGCCAATTCTGAGATACACTTTGGTCTATTTCCTCAGGGAAAGCTCGTACTTGAAAATTGAATGTGTTTTTGCGCTTTTCAGACTGTGGTTAACATTAATACGTGTTTCTTCGGCAAATCTGAGCTGTGTGTCAAAAGTTACCTTTTTGGCTGAATTGAGCCCTTCTGCCAATTCTGAGATACACTTTGGTCTAACTCCTCAGGGAAAGCTCGTACTTGAAAATTGAATGTGTTTTTCCGCTTTTCAGACTGTGGTTAACATTAATATGTGTTTCTTCTGCAAATCTGAGCTCCGTGTCAAAAGTTAAGTTTTCTGGTTGAATTGAGCCCTACTGCCAATTCTGAGATACACTTTGGTCTAACTCCTCAGGGAAAGCTCGTACTTGAAAATTGAATGTGTTTTTGCGCTTTTCAGACTGTGGTTAACATGAATATGTGTTCCTTCTGCAAATCTGAGCTCTGTGTCAAAAGTTAAGTTTTCTGGTTGAATTGAGCCCTACTGCCAATTCTGAGATACATTTTGGTCTAACTCCTCAGGGAAAGCTCGTACTTGAAAATTGAATGTGTTTTTGGCTTTTTGGAGCGTGGGGATCATGAATATGTGTTGCTTCTGTAAATCTGAGCTCTGTGTCTAAAGTTTTTTGTGGCTGAATTGAATCCAGTTCTGAAATACAGTCTACACTTTGGTCCAACTCCTCAGGGATCTCTCGTACTTGAAAATTGAATGTGTTTTGTGGTTTTCAGACCGTGGGGAACATGAATATGTGTTTCTACTGCAAATCTGAGCTCAGTGTCAAAAGTTACCTTTTTGGCTGAATTGAGCCCTTCTGCCAATTCTGAGATACACTTTGGTCTAACTCCTCAGGGAAAGCTCGTACTTGAAAATTGAATGTGTTTTTGCGCTTTTCAGACTGTGGTTAACATTAATATGTGTTTCTTCTGCAAATCTGAGCTCTGTGTCTAAAGATTTTTCTGGCTGAATTGAATTCAGTTCTGAAATACAGTCTGCACTTTGATCTAACTCCTCAGGGAAAGCTCGTACTTGAAAATTGAATGTGTTTTTCCGCTTTTCAGATTGTGGTTAACATTAATATGTATTTCTTCTGCAATCCTGAGCTCCGTGTCAAACGTTAAGTTTTCTGGTTGAATTGAGCCCTACTGCCAATTCTGAGATACACTTTGGTCTAACTCCTCAGGGAAAGCTCGTACTTGAAAATTGAATGTGTTTTTGCGCTTTTCAAACTGTGGTTAACATGAATATGTGTTTCTTCTGCAATCCTGAGCTCCGTGTCAAAAGTTAAGTTTTCTGGTTGAATTGAGCCCTACTGCCAATTCTGAGATACACTTTGGTCTAACTCCTCAGGGAAAGCTCGTACTTGAAAATTGAATGTGTTTTTGCGCTTTTCAGACTGTGGTTAACATGAATATGTGTTCCTTCTGCAAATCTGAGCTCTGTGTCAAAAGTTAAGTTTTCTGGTTGAATTGAGCCCTACTGCCAATTCTGAGATACACTTTGGTCTAACTCCTCAGGGAAAGCTCGTACTTGAAAATTGAATGTGTTTTTGCGCTTTTCAGACTGTGGTTAACATTAATACGTGTTTCTTCGGCAAATCTGAGCTGTGTGTCAAAAGTTACCTTTTTGGCTGAATTGAGCCCTTCTGCCAATTCTGAGATACACTTTGGTCTAACTCCTCAGGGAAAGCTCGTACTTGAAAATTGAATGTGTTTTTCCGCTTTTCAGACTGTGGTTAACATTAATATGTGTTTCTTCTGCAAATCTGAGCTCCGTGTCAAAAGTTAAGTTTTCTGGTTGAATTGAGCCCTACTGCCAATTCTGAGATACACTTTGGTCTAACTCCTCAGGGAAAGCTCGTACTTGAAAATTGAATGTGTTTTTGCGCTTTTCAGACTGTGGTTAACATGAATATGTGTTCCTTCTGCAAATCTGAGCTCTGTGTCAAAAGTTAAGTTTTCTGGTTGAATTGAGCCCTACTGCCAATTCTGAGATACATTTTGGTCTAACTCCTCAGGGAAAGCTCGTACTTGAAAATTGAATGTGTTTTTGGCTTTTTGGAGCGTGGGGATCATGAATATGTGTTGCTTCTGTAAATCTGAGCTCTGTGTCTAAAGTTTTTTGTGGCTGAATTGAATCCAGTTCTGAAATACAGTCTACACTTTGGTCCAACTCCTCAGGGATCTCTCGTACTTGAAAATTGAATGTGTTTTGTGGTTTTCAGACCGTGGGGAACATGAATATGTGTTTCTACTGCAAATCTGAGCTCAGTGTCAAAAGTTACCTTTTTGGCTGAATTGAGCCCTTCTGCCAATTCTGAGATACACTTTGGTCTAACTCCTCAGGGAAAGCTCGTACTTGAAAATTGAATGTGTTTTTGCGCTTTTCAGACTGTGGTTAACATTAATATGTGTTTCTTCTGCAAATCTGAGCTCTGTGTCTAAAGATTTTTCTGGCTGAATTGAATTCAGTTCTGAAATACAGTCTGCACTTTGATCTAACTCCTCAGGGAAAGCTCGTACTTGAAAATTGAATGTGTTTTTCCGCTTTTCAGATTGTGGTTAACATTAATATGTATTTCTTCTGCAATCCTGAGCTCCGTGTCAAACGTTAAGTTTTCTGGTTGAATTGAGCCCTACTGCCAATTCTGAGATACACTTTGGTCTAACTCCTCAGGGAAAGCTCGTACTTGAAAATTGAATGTGTTTTTGCGCTTTTCAAACTGTGGTTAACATGAATATGTGTTTCTTCTGCAAATCTGAGCTCTGTGTCAAAAGTTAAGTTTTCTGGTTGAATTGAGCCCTTCTGCCAATTCTGAGATACACTTTGGTCTAACTCCTCAGGGAAAGCACGTACTTGAAAATTGAATGTGTTTTTGAGCTTTTCAGACTGTGGTTAACATTAATACGTGTTTCTTCTGCAAATCTGAGCTCTGTGTCAAAAGTTACCTTTTTGGCTGAATTGAGCCCTACTGCCAATTCTGAGATAAACTTTGGTCTAATTCCTCAGGGAAAACTCTTACTTGAAAATTGAATATATTTTTGCTCTTTTTTAGACCGTGGGGAACATGAATATGTGTTTCTACTGCAAATCTGAGCTCAGTGTCAAAAGTTACCTTTTTGGCTGAATTGAGCCCTACTGCCAATTCTGAGATACACTTTGGTCTAACTCCTCAGGGATCTCTCGTACTTGAAAATTGAATGTGTTTTGTGGTTTTCAGACCGTGGGGAACATGAATATGTGTTTCTACTGCAAATCTGAGCTCAGTGTCAAAAGTTACCTTTTTGGCTGAATTGAGCCCTTCTGCCAATTCTGAGATACACTTTGGTCTAACTCCTCAGGGAAAGCTCGTACTTGAAAATTGAATGTGCTTTTGCGCTTTTCAGACTGTGGTTAACATTAATACGTGTTTCTTCTGCAAATCTGAGCTCTGTGTCAAAAGTTACCTTTTTGGCTGAATTGAGCCCTACTGCCAATTCTGAGATAAACTTTGGTCTAATTCCTCAGGGAAAACTCTTACTTGAAAATTGAATATATTTTTGCTCTTTTTTAGACCGTGGGGAACATGAATATGTGTTTCTACTGCAAATCTGAGCTCAGTGTCAAAAGTTACCTTTTTGGCTGAATTGAGCCCTACTGCCAATTCTGAGATACACTTTGGTCTAACTCCTCAGGGATCTCTCGTACTTGAAAATTGAATGTGTTTTGTGGTTTTCAGACCGTGGGGAACATGAATATGTGTTTCTACTGCAAATCTGAGCTCAGTGTCAAAAGTTACCTTTTTGGCTGAATTGAGCCCTTCTGCCAATTCTGAGATACACTTTGGTCTAACTCCTCAGGGAAAGCTCGTACTTGAAAATTGAATGTGCTTTTGCGCTTTTCAGACTGTGGTTAACATTAATACGTGTTTCTTCTGCAAATCTGAGCTCTGTGTCAAAAGTTACCTTTTTGGCTGAATTGAGCCCTACTGCCAATTCTGAGATAAACTTTGGTCTAATTCCTCAGGGAAAACTCTTACTTGAAAATTGAATATATTTTTGCTCTTTTTTAGACCGTGGGGAACATGAATATGTGTTTCTACTGCAAATCTGAGCTCAGTGTCAAAAGTTACCTTTTTGGCTGAATTGAGCCCTACTGCCAATTCTGAGATACACTTTGGTCTAACTCCTCAGGGATCTCTCGTACTTGAAAATTGAGTGTGTTTTGTGGTTTTCAGACCGTGGGGAACATGAATATGTGTTTCTACTGCAAATCTGAGCTCAGTGTCAAAAGTTACCTTTTTGGCTGAATTGAGCCCTTCTGCCAATTCTGAGATACACTTTGGTCTAACTCCTCAGGGAAAGCTCGTACTTGAAAATTGAATGTGTTTTTGCGCTTTTCAGACTGTGGTTAACATTAATATGTGTTTCTTCTGCAAATCTGAGCTCTGTGTCTAAAGATTTTTCTGGCTGAATTGAATTCAGTTCTGAAATAAAGTCTGCACTTTGATCTAACTCCTCAGGGAAAGCTCGTACTTGAAAATTGAATGTGTTTTTCCGCTTTTCAGATTGTGGTTAACATTAATATGTGTTTCTTCTGCAATCCTGAGCTCCGTGTCAAAAGTTAAGTTTTCTGGTTGAATTGAGCCCTACTGCCAATTCTGAGATACACTTTGGTCTAACTCCTCAGGGAAAGCTCGTACTTGAAAATTGAATGTGTTTTTGCGCTTTTCAAACTGTGGTTAACATGAATATGTGTTTCTTCTGCAAATCTGAGCTCTGTGTCAAAAGTTAAGTTTTCTGGTTGAATTGAGCCCTACTGCCAATTCTGAGATACACTTTGGTCTAACTCCTCAGGGAAAGCTCGTACTTGAAAATTGAATGTGTTTTTGCGCTTTTCAGACTGTGGTTAACATTAATACGTGTTTCTTCTGCAAATCTGAGCTCTGTGTCAAAAGTTACCTTTTTGGCTGAATTGAGCCCTACTGCCAATTCTGAGATAAACTTTGGTTTAATTCCTCAGGGAAAACTCTTACTTGAAAATTGAATGTGTTTTGTGGTTTTCAGACCGTGGGGAACATGAATATGTGTTTCTACTGCAAATCTGAGCTCAGTGTCAAAAGTTACCTTTTTGGCTGAATTGAGCCCTACTGCCAATTCTGAGATACACTTTGGTCTAACTCCTCAGGGAACGCTCGTACTTGAAAATTGAATGTGCTTTTGCTCTTTTTTAGACCGTGGGGAACAGGAATACGTGTTTCTTCTGCAAATCTGAGCTCTGTGTCAAACGTTACGTTTTCTGGTTGAATTGAGGCCTACTGCCAATTCTGAGATGCACTTTGGCCTAATTCCTCAGGGATCTCTGGTACTTGAAAATTGAATGTGTTTTGTGGTTTTCAGACCATGGGGAACATGAATATGTGTTTCTACTGCAAATCTGAGCTCAGTGTCAAAAGTCACCTTTTTGGCTGAATTGAGCCCTACTGCCAATTCTGAGATACACTTTGGTCTAACTCCTCAGGGATCTCTCGTACTTGAAAATTGAATGTGTTTTGTGGTTTTCAGACCGTGGGGAACATGAATATGTGTTTCTACTGCAAATCTGAGCTCATTGTCAAAAGTTACCTTTTTGGCTGAATTGAGCCCTTCTGCCAATTCTGAGATACACTTTGGTCTAACTCCTCAGGGAAAGCTCGTACTTGAAAATTGAATGTGCTTTTGCTCTTTTTTAGACCGTGGGGAACAGGAATATGTGTTTCTTCTGCAAATCTGAGCTCTGTGTCAAACGTTACGTTTTCTGGTTGAATTGAGGCCTACTGCCAATTCTGAGATGCACTTTGGCCTAATTCCTCAGGGATCTCTCGTACTTGAAAATTGAATGTGTTTTGTGGTTTTCAGACCATGGGGAACATGAATATGTGTTTCTACTGCAAATCTGAGCTCAGTGTCAAAAGTTACCTTTTTGGCTGAATTGAGCCCTTCTGCCAATTCTGAGATACACTTTGGTCTAACTCCTCAGGGAAAGCTCGTACTTGAAAATTGAATGTGTTTTTGCGCTTTTCAGACTGTGGTTAACATTAATATGTGTTTCTTCTGCAAATCTGAGCTCTGTGTCTAAAGATTTTTCTGGCTGAATTGAATTCAGTTCTGAAATACAGTCTGCACTTTGATCTAACTCCTCAGGGAAAGCTCGTACTTGAAAATTGAATGTGTTTTTCCGCTTTTCAGATTGTGGTTAACATTAATATGTGTTTCTTCTGCAATCCTGAGCTCCGTGTCAAAAGTTAAGTTTTCTGGTTGAATTGAGCCCTACTGCCAATTCTGAGATACACTTTGGTCTAACTCCTCAGGGAAAGCTCGTACTTGAAAATTGAATGTGTTTTTGCGCTTTTCAAACTGTGGTTAACATGAATATGTGTTTCTTCTGCAAATCTGAGCTCTGTGTCAAAAGTTAAGTTTTCTGGTTGAATTGAGCCCTACTGCCAATTCTGAGATACACTTTGGTCTAACTCCTCAGGGAAAGCACGTACTTGAAAATTGAATGTGTTTTTGCGCTTTTCAGACTGTGGTTAACATTAATACGTGTTTCTTCTGCAAATCTGAGCTCTGTGTCAAAAGTTACCTTTTTGGCTGAATTGAGCCCTACTGCCAATTCTGAGATAAACTTTGGTCTAATTCCTCAGGGAAAACTCTTACTTGAAAATTGAATATATTTTTGCTCTTTTTTAGACCGTGGGGAACATGAATATGTGTTTCTACTGCAAATCTGAGGTCAGTGTCAAAAGTTACCTTTTTGGCTGAATTGAGCCCTACTGCCAATTCTGAGATACACTTTGGTCTAACTCCTCAGGGATCTCTCGTACTTGAAAATTGAATGTGTTTTGTGGTTTTCAGACCATGGGGAACATGAATATGTGTTTCTACTGCAAATCTGAGCTCAGTGTCAAAAGTTACCTTTTTGGCTGAATTGAGCCCTTCTGCCAATTCGGAGATACACTTTGGTCTAACTCCTCAGGGAAAGCTCGTACTTGAACATTGAATGTGTTTTTGCGCTTTTCAGACTGTGGTTAACATTAATATGTGTTTCTTCTGCAAATCTGAGCTCTGTGTCTAAAGATTTTTCTGGCTGAATTGAATTCAGTTCTGAAATACAGTCTGCACTTTGGTCTAACTCTTCAGGGAAAGCTCGTACTTGAAAATTGAATGTGTTTTTCCGCTTTTCAGATTGTGGTTAACATTAATATGTGTTTCTTCTGCAATCCTGAGCTCCGTGTCAAAAGTTAAGTTTTCTGGTTGAATTGAGCCCTTCTGCCAATTCTGAGATACACTTTGGTCTAACTCCTCAGGGAAAGCTCGTACTTGAAAATTGAATGTGTTTTTGCGCTTTTCAGACTGTGGTTAACATGAATATGTGTTCCTTCTGCAAATCTGAGCTCTGTGTCAAAAGTTAAGTTTTCTGGTTGAATTGAGCCCTACTGCCAATTCTGAGATACACTTTGGTCTAACTCCTCAGGGAAAGCTCGTACTTGAAAATTGAATGTGTTTTTGCGCTTTTCAGACTGTGGTTAACATTAATACGTGTTTCTTCGGCAAATCTGAGCTGTGTGTCAAAAGTTACCTTTTTGGCTGAATTGAGCCCTTCTGCCAATTCTGAGATACACTTTGGTCTAACTCCTCAGGGAAAGCTCGTACTTGAAAATTGAATGTGTTTTTCCGCTTTTCAGACTGTGGTTAACATTAATATGTGTTTCTTCTGCAAATCTGAGCTCCGTGTCAAAAGTTAAGTTTTCTGGTTGAATTGAGCCCTACTGCCAATTCTGAGATACACTTTGGTCTAACTCCTCAGGGAAAGCTCGTACTTGAAAATTGAATGTGTTTTTGCGCTTTTCAGACTGTGGTTAACATGAATATGTGTTCCTTCTGCAAATCTGAGCTCTGTGTCAAAAGTTAAGTTTTCTGGTTGAATTGAGCCCTACTGCCAATTCTGAGATACATTTTGGTCTAACTCCTCAGGGAAAGCTCGTACTTGAAAATTGAATGTGTTTTTGGCTTTTTGGAGCGTGGGGATCATGAATATGTGTTGCTTCTGTAAATCTGAGCTCTGTGTCTAAAGTTTTTTGTGGCTGAATTGAATCCAGTTCTGAAATACAGTCTACACTTTGGTCCAACTCCTCAGGGATCTCTCGTACTTGAAAATTGAATGTGTTTTGTGGTTTTCAGACCGTGGGGAACATGAATATGTGTTTCTACTGCAAATCTGAGCTCAGTGTCAAAAGTTACCTTTTTGGCTGAATTGAGCCCTTCTGCCAATTCTGAGATACACTTTGGTCTAACTCCTCAGGGAAAGCTCGTACTTGAAAATTGAATGTGTTTTTGCGCTTTTCAGACTGTGGTTAACATTAATATGTGTTTCTTCTGCAAATCTGAGCTCTGTGTCTAAAGATTTTTCTGGCTGAATTGAATTCAGTTCTGAAATACAGTCTGCACTTTGATCTAACTCCTCAGGGAAAGCTCGTACTTGAAAATTGAATGTGTTTTTCCGCTTTTCAGATTGTGGTTAACATTAATATGTATTTCTTCTGCAATCCTGAGCTCCGTGTCAAACGTTAAGTTTTCTGGTTGAATTGAGCCCTACTGCCAATTCTGAGATACACTTTGGTCTAACTCCTCAGGGAAAGCTCGTACTTGAAAATTGAATGTGTTTTTGCGCTTTTCAAACTGTGGTTAACATGAATATGTGTTTCTTCTGCAAATCTGAGCTCTGTGTCAAAAGTTAAGTTTTCTGGTTGAATTGAGCCCTTCTGCCAATTCTGAGATACACTTTGGTCTAACTCCTCAGGGAAAGCACGTACTTGAAAATTGAATGTGTTTTTGAGCTTTTCAGACTGTGGTTAACATTAATACGTGTTTCTTCTGCAAATCTGAGCTCTGTGTCAAAAGTTACCTTTTTGGCTGAATTGAGCCCTACTGCCAATTCTGAGATAAACTTTGGTCTAATTCCTCAGGGAAAACTCTTACTTGAAAATTGAATATATTTTTGCTCTTTTTTAGACCGTGGGGAACATGAATATGTGTTTCTACTGCAAATCTGAGCTCAGTGTCAAAAGTTACCTTTTTGGCTGAATTGAGCCCTACTGCCAATTCTGAGATACACTTTGGTCTAACTCCTCAGGGATCTCTCGTACTTGAAAATTGAATGTGTTTTGTGGTTTTCAGACCGTGGGGAACATGAATATGTGTTTCTACTGCAAATCTGAGCTCAGTGTCAAAAGTTACCTTTTTGGCTGAATTGAGCCCTTCTGCCAATTCTGAGATACACTTTGGTCTAACTCCTCAGGGAAAGCTCGTACTTGAAAATTGAATGTGCTTTTGCGCTTTTCAGACTGTGGTTAACATTAATACGTGTTTCTTCTGCAAATCTGAGCTCTGTGTCAAAAGTTACCTTTTTGGCTGAATTGAGCCCTACTGCCAATTCTGAGATAAACTTTGGTCTAATTCCTCAGGGAAAACTCTTACTTGAAAATTGAATATATTTTTGCTCTTTTTTAGACCGTGGGGAACATGAATATGTGTTTCTACTGCAAATCTGAGCTCAGTGTCAAAAGTTACCTTTTTGGCTGAATTGAGCCCTACTGCCAATTCTGAGATACACTTTGGTCTAACTCCTCAGGGATCTCTCGTACTTGAAAATTGAATGTGTTTTGTGGTTTTCAGACCGTGGGGAACATGAATATGTGTTTCTACTGCAAATCTGAGCTCAGTGTCAAAAGTTACCTTTTTGGCTGAATTGAGCCCTTCTGCCAATTCTGAGATACACTTTGGTCTAACTCCTCAGGGAAAGCTCGTACTTGAAAATTGAATGTGCTTTTGCGCTTTTCAGACTGTGGTTAACATTAATACGTGTTTCTTCTGCAAATCTGAGCTCTGTGTCAAAAGTTACCTTTTTGGCTGAATTGAGCCCTACTGCCAATTCTGAGATAAACTTTGGTCTAATTCCTCAGGGAAAACTCTTACTTGAAAATTGAATATATTTTTGCTCTTTTTTAGACCGTGGGGAACATGAATATGTGTTTCTACTGCAAATCTGAGCTCAGTGTCAAAAGTTACCTTTTTGGCTGAATTGAGCCCTACTGCCAATTCTGAGATACACTTTGGTCTAACTCCTCAGGGATCTCTCGTACTTGAAAATTGAGTGTGTTTTGTGGTTTTCAGACCGTGGGGAACATGAATATGTGTTTCTACTGCAAATCTGAGCTCAGTGTCAAAAGTTACCTTTTTGGCTGAATTGAGCCCTTCTGCCAATTCTGAGATACACTTTGGTCTAACTCCTCAGGGAAAGCTCGTACTTGAAAATTGAATGTGTTTTTGCGCTTTTCAGACTGTGGTTAACATTAATATGTGTTTCTTCTGCAAATCTGAGCTCTGTGTCTAAAGATTTTTCTGGCTGAATTGAATTCAGTTCTGAAATAAAGTCTGCACTTTGATCTAACTCCTCAGGGAAAGCTCGTACTTGAAAATTGAATGTGTTTTTCCGCTTTTCAGATTGTGGTTAACATTAATATGTGTTTCTTCTGCAATCCTGAGCTCCGTGTCAAAAGTTAAGTTTTCTGGTTGAATTGAGCCCTACTGCCAATTCTGAGATACACTTTGGTCTAACTCCTCAGGGAAAGCTCGTACTTGAAAATTGAATGTGTTTTTGCGCTTTTCAAACTGTGGTTAACATGAATATGTGTTTCTTCTGCAAATCTGAGCTCTGTGTCAAAAGTTAAGTTTTCTGGTTGAATTGAGCCCTACTGCCAATTCTGAGATACACTTTGGTCTAACTCCTCAGGGAAAGCTCGTACTTGAAAATTGAATGTGTTTTTGCGCTTTTCAGACTGTGGTTAACATTAATACGTGTTTCTTCTGCAAATCTGAGCTCTGTGTCAAAAGTTACCTTTTTGGCTGAATTGAGCCCTACTGCCAATTCTGAGATAAACTTTGGTTTAATTCCTCAGGGAAAACTCTTACTTGAAAATTGAATGTGTTTTGTGGTTTTCAGACCGTGGGGAACATGAATATGTGTTTCTACTGCAAATCTGAGCTCAGTGTCAAAAGTTACCTTTTTGGCTGAATTGAGCCCTACTGCCAATTCTGAGATACACTTTGGTCTAACTCCTCAGGGAACGCTCGTACTTGAAAATTGAATGTGCTTTTGCTCTTTTTTAGACCGTGGGGAACAGGAATACGTGTTTCTTCTGCAAATCTGAGCTCTGTGTCAAACGTTACGTTTTCTGGTTGAATTGAGGCCTACTGCCAATTCTGAGATGCACTTTGGCCTAATTCCTCAGGGATCTCTGGTACTTGAAAATTGAATGTGTTTTGTGGTTTTCAGACCATGGGGAACATGAATATGTGTTTCTACTGCAAATCTGAGCTCAGTGTCAAAAGTCACCTTTTTGGCTGAATTGAGCCCTACTGCCAATTCTGAGATACACTTTGGTCTAACTCCTCAGGGATCTCTCGTACTTGAAAATTGAATGTGTTTTGTGGTTTTCAGACCGTGGGGAACATGAATATGTGTTTCTACTGCAAATCTGAGCTCATTGTCAAAAGTTACCTTTTTGGCTGAATTGAGCCCTTCTGCCAATTCTGAGATACACTTTGGTCTAACTCCTCAGGGAAAGCTCGTACTTGAAAATTGAATGTGCTTTTGCTCTTTTTTAGACCGTGGGGAACAGGAATATGTGTTTCTTCTGCAAATCTGAGCTCTGTGTCAAACGTTACGTTTTCTGGTTGAATTGAGGCCTACTGCCAATTCTGAGATGCACTTTGGCCTAATTCCTCAGGGATCTCTCGTACTTGAAAATTGAATGTGTTTTGTGGTTTTCAGACCATGGGGAACATGAATATGTGTTTCTACTGCAAATCTGAGCTCAGTGTCAAAAGTTACCTTTTTGGCTGAATTGAGCCCTTCTGCCAATTCTGAGATACACTTTGGTCTAACTCCTCAGGGAAAGCTCGTACTTGAAAATTGAATGTGTTTTTGCGCTTTTCAGACTGTGGTTAACATTAATATGTGTTTCTTCTGCAAATCTGAGCTCTGTGTCTAAAGATTTTTCTAGCTGAATTGAATTCAGTTCTGAAATACAGTCTGCACTTTGATCTAACTCCTCAGGGAAAGCTCGTACTTGAAAATTGAATGTGTTTTTCCGCTTTTCAGATTGTGGTTAACATTAATATGTGTTTCTTCTGCAATCCTGAGCTCCGTGTCAAAAGTTAAGTTTTCTGGTTGAATTGAGCCCTACTGCCAATTCTGAGATACACTTTGGTCTAACTCCTCAGGGAAAGCTCGTACTTGAAAATTGAATGTGTTTTTGCGCTTTTCAAACTGTGGTTAACATGAATATGTGTTTCTTCTGCAAATCTGAGCTCTGTGTCAAAAGTTAAGTTTTCTGGTTGAATTGAGCCCTACTGCCAATTCTGAGATACACTTTGGTCTAACTCCTCAGGGAAAGCTCGTACTTGAAAATTGAATGTGTTTTTGCGCTTTTCAGACTGTGGTTAACATTAATACGTGTTTCTTCTGCAAATCTGAGCTCTGTGTCAAAAGTTACCTTTTTGGCTGAATTGAGCCCTACTGCCAATTCTGAGATAAACTTTGGTCTAATTCCTCAGGGAAAACTCTTACTTGAAAATTGAATATATTTTTGCTCTTTTTTAGACCGTGGGGAACATGAATATGTGTTTCTACTGCAAATCTGAGGTCAGTGTCAAAAGTTACCTTTTTGGCTGAATTGAGCCCTACTGCCAATTCTGAGATACACTTTGGTCTAACTCCTCAGGGATCTCTCGTACTTGAAAATTGAATGTGTTTTGTGGTTTTCAGACCATGGGGAACATGAATATGTGTTTCTACTGCAAATCTGAGCTCAGTGTCAAAAGTTACCTTTTTGGCTGAATTGAGCCCTTCTGCCAATTCGGAGATACACTTTGGTCTAACTCCTCAGGGAAAGCTCGTACTTGAACATTGAATGTGTTTTTGCGCTTTTCAGACTGTGGTTAACATTAATATGTGTTTCTTCTGCAAATCTGAGCTCTGTGTCTAAAGATTTTTCTGGCTGAATTGAATTCAGTTCTGAAATACAGTCTGCACTTTGGTCTAACTCTTCAGGGAAAGCTCGTACTTGAAAATTGAATGTGTTTTTCCGCTTTTCAGATTGTGGTTAACATTAATATGTGTTTCTTCTGCAATCCTGAGCTCCGTGTCAAAAGTTAAGTTTTCTGGTTGAATTGAGCCCTACTGCCAATTCTGAGATACACTTTGGTCTAACTCCTCAGGGAAAGCTCGTACTTGAAAATTGAATGTGTTTTTGCGCTTTTCAGACTGTGGTTAACATGAATATGTGTTCCTTCTGCAAATCTGAGCTCTGTGTCAAAAGTTAAGTTTTCTGGTTGAATTGAGCCCTACTGCCAATTCTGAGATACACTTTGGTCTAACTCCTCAGGGAAAGCTCGTACTTGAAAATTGAATGTGTTTTTGCGCTTTTCAGACTGTGGTTAACATTAATACGTGTTTCTTCGGCAAATCTGAGCTGTGTGTCAAAAGTTACCTTTTTGGCTGAATTGAGCCCTTCTGCCAATTCTGAGATACACTTTGGTCTAACTCCTCAGGGAAAGCTCGTACTTGAAAATTGAATGTGTTTTTCCGCTTTTCAGACTGTGGTTAACATTAATATGTGTTTCTTCTGCAAATCTGAGCTCCGTGTCAAAAGTTAAGTTTTCTGGTTGAATTGAGCCCTACTGCCAATTCTGAGATACACTTTGGTCTAACTCCTCAGGGAAAGCTCGTACTTGAAAATTGAATGTGTTTTTGCGCTTTTCAGACTGTGGTTAACATGAATATGTGTTCCTTCTGCAAATCTGAGCTCTGTGTCAAAAGTTAAGTTTTCTGGTTGAATTGAGCCCTACTGCCAATTCTGAGATACATTTTGGTCTAACTCCTCAGGGAAAGCTCGTACTTGAAAATTGAATGTGTTTTTGGCTTTTTGGAGCGTGGGGATCATGAATATGTGTTGCTTCTGTAAATCTGAGCTCTGTGTCTAAAGTTTTTTGTGGCTGAATTGAATCCAGTTCTGAAATACAGTCTACACTTTGGTCCAACTCCTCAGGGATCTCTCGTACTTGAAAATTGAATGTGTTTTGTGGTTTTCAGACCGTGGGGAACATGAATATGTGTTTCTACTGCAAATCTGAGCTCAGTGTCAAAAGTTACCTTTTTGGCTGAATTGAGCCCTTCTGCCAATTCTGAGATACACTTTGGTCTAACTCCTCAGGGAAAGCTCGTACTTGAAAATTGAATGTGTTTTTGCGCTTTTCAGACTGTGGTTAACATTAATATGTGTTTCTTCTGCAAATCTGAGCTCTGTGTCTAAAGATTTTTCTGGCTGAATTGAATTCAGTTCTGAAATACAGTCTGCACTTTGATCTAACTCCTCAGGGAAAGCTCGTACTTGAAAATTGAATGTGTTTTTCCGCTTTTCAGATTGTGGTTAACATTAATATGTATTTCTTCTGCAATCCTGAGCTCCGTGTCAAACGTTAAGTTTTCTGGTTGAATTGAGCCCTACTGCCAATTCTGAGATACACTTTGGTCTAACTCCTCAGGGAAAGCTCGTACTTGAAAATTGAATGTGTTTTTGCGCTTTTCAAACTGTGGTTAACATGAATATGTGTTTCTTCTGCAAATCTGAGCTCTGTGTCAAAAGTTAAGTTTTCTGGTTGAATTGAGCCCTTCTGCCAATTCTGAGATACACTTTGGTCTAACTCCTCAGGGAAAGCACGTACTTGAAAATTGAATGTGTTTTTGAGCTTTTCAGACTGTGGTTAACATTAATACGTGTTTCTTCTGCAAATCTGAGCTCTGTGTCAAAAGTTACCTTTTTGGCTGAATTGAGCCCTACTGCCAATTCTGAGATAAACTTTGGTCTAATTCCTCAGGGAAAACTCTTACTTGAAAATTGAATATATTTTTGCTCTTTTTTAGACCGTGGGGAACATGAATATGTGTTTCTACTGCAAATCTGAGCTCAGTGTCAAAAGTTACCTTTTTGGCTGAATTGAGCCCTACTGCCAATTCTGAGATACACTTTGGTCTAACTCCTCAGGGATCTCTCGTACTTGAAAATTGAATGTGTTTTGTGGTTTTCAGACCGTGGGGAACATGAATATGTGTTTCTACTGCAAATCTGAGCTCAGTGTCAAAAGTTACCTTTTTGGCTGAATTGAGCCCTTCTGCCAATTCTGAGATACACTTTGGTCTAACTCCTCAGGGAAAGCTCGTACTTGAAAATTGAATGTGCTTTTGCGCTTTTCAGACTGTGGTTAACATTAATACGTGTTTCTTCTGCAAATCTGAGCTCTGTGTCAAAAGTTACCTTTTTGGCTGAATTGAGCCCTACTGCCAATTCTGAGATAAACTTTGGTCTAATTCCTCAGGGAAAACTCTTACTTGAAAATTGAATATATTTTTGCTCTTTTTTAGACCGTGGGGAACATGAATATGTGTTTCTACTGCAAATCTGAGCTCAGTGTCAAAAGTTACCTTTTTGGCTGAATTGAGCCCTACTGCCAATTCTGAGATACACTTTGGTCTAACTCCTCAGGGATCTCTCGTACTTGAAAATTGAATGTGTTTTGTGGTTTTCAGACCGTGGGGAACATGAATATGTGTTTCTACTGCAAATCTGAGCTCAGTGTCAAAAGTTACCTTTTTGGCTGAATTGAGCCCTTCTGCCAATTCTGAGATACACTTTGGTCTAACTCCTCAGGGAAAGCTCGTACTTGAAAATTGAATGTGCTTTTGCGCTTTTCAGACTGTGGTTAACATTAATACGTGTTTCTTCTGCAAATCTGAGCTCTGTGTCAAAAGTTACCTTTTTGGCTGAATTGAGCCCTACTGCCAATTCTGAGATAAACTTTGGTCTAATTCCTCAGGGAAAACTCTTACTTGAAAATTGAATATATTTTTGCTCTTTTTTAGACCGTGGGGAACATGAATATGTGTTTCTACTGCAAATCTGAGCTCAGTGTCAAAAGTTACCTTTTTGGCTGAATTGAGCCCTACTGCCAATTCTGAGATACACTTTGGTCTAACTCCTCAGGGATCTCTCGTACTTGAAAATTGAGTGTGTTTTGTGGTTTTCAGACCGTGGGGAACATGAATATGTGTTTCTACTGCAAATCTGAGCTCAGTGTCAAAAGTTACCTTTTTGGCTGAATTGAGCCCTTCTGCCAATTCTGAGATACACTTTGGTCTAACTCCTCAGGGAAAGCTCGTACTTGAAAATTGAATGTGTTTTTGCGCTTTTCAGACTGTGGTTAACATTAATATGTGTTTCTTCTGCAAATCTGAGCTCTGTGTCTAAAGATTTTTCTGGCTGAATTGAATTCAGTTCTGAAATAAAGTCTGCACTTTGATCTAACTCCTCAGGGAAAGCTCGTACTTGAAAATTGAATGTGTTTTTCCGCTTTTCAGATTGTGGTTAACATTAATATGTGTTTCTTCTGCAATCCTGAGCTCCGTGTCAAAAGTTAAGTTTTCTGGTTGAATTGAGCCCTACTGCCAATTCTGAGATACACTTTGGTCTAACTCCTCAGGGAAAGCTCGTACTTGAAAATTGAATGTGTTTTTGCGCTTTTCAAACTGTGGTTAACATGAATATGTGTTTCTTCTGCAAATCTGAGCTCTGTGTCAAAAGTTAAGTTTTCTGGTTGAATTGAGCCCTACTGCCAATTCTGAGATACACTTTGGTCTAACTCCTCAGGGAAAGCTCGTACTTGAAAATTGAATGTGTTTTTGCGCTTTTCAGACTGTGGTTAACATTAATACGTGTTTCTTCTGCAAATCTGAGCTCTGTGTCAAAAGTTACCTTTTTGGCTGAATTGAGCCCTACTGCCAATTCTGAGATAAACTTTGGTTTAATTCCTCAGGGAAAACTCTTACTTGAAAATTGAATGTGTTTTGTGGTTTTCAGACCGTGGGGAACATGAATATGTGTTTCTACTGCAAATCTGAGCTCAGTGTCAAAAGTTACCTTTTTGGCTGAATTGAGCCCTACTGCCAATTCTGAGATACACTTTGGTCTAACTCCTCAGGGAACGCTCGTACTTGAAAATTGAATGTGCTTTTGCTCTTTTTTAGACCGTGGGGAACAGGAATACGTGTTTCTTCTGCAAATCTGAGCTCTGTGTCAAACGTTACGTTTTCTGGTTGAATTGAGGCCTACTGCCAATTCTGAGATGCACTTTGGCCTAATTCCTCAGGGATCTCTGGTACTTGAAAATTGAATGTGTTTTGTGGTTTTCAGACCATGGGGAACATGAATATGTGTTTCTACTGCAAATCTGAGCTCAGTGTCAAAAGTCACCTTTTTGGCTGAATTGAGCCCTACTGCCAATTCTGAGATACACTTTGGTCTAACTCCTCAGGGATCTCTCGTACTTGAAAATTGAATGTGTTTTGTGGTTTTCAGACCGTGGGGAACATGAATATGTGTTTCTACTGCAAATCTGAGCTCATTGTCAAAAGTTACCTTTTTGGCTGAATTGAGCCCTTCTGCCAATTCTGAGATACACTTTGGTCTAACTCCTCAGGGAAAGCTCGTACTTGAAAATTGAATGTGCTTTTGCTCTTTTTTAGACCGTGGGGAACAGGAATATGTGTTTCTTCTGCAAATCTGAGCTCTGTGTCAAACGTTACGTTTTCTGGTTGAATTGAGGCCTACTGCCAATTCTGAGATGCACTTTGGCCTAATTCCTCAGGGATCTCTCGTACTTGAAAATTGAATGTGTTTTGTGGTTTTCAGACCATGGGGAACATGAATATGTGTTTCTACTGCAAATCTGAGCTCAGTGTCAAAAGTTACCTTTTTGGCTGAATTGAGCCCTTCTGCCAATTCTGAGATACACTTTGGTCTAACTCCTCAGGGAAAGCTCGTACTTGAAAATTGAATGTGTTTTTGCGCTTTTCAGACTGTGGTTAACATTAATATGTGTTTCTTCTGCAAATCTGAGCTCTGTGTCTAAAGATTTTTCTAGCTGAATTGAATTCAGTTCTGAAATACAGTCTGCACTTTGATCTAACTCCTCAGGGAAAGCTCGTACTTGAAAATTGAATGTGTTTTTCCGCTTTTCAGATTGTGGTTAACATTAATATGTGTTTCTTCTGCAATCCTGAGCTCCGTGTCAAAAGTTAAGTTTTCTGGTTGAATTGAGCCCTACTGCCAATTCTGAGATACACTTTGGTCTAACTCCTCAGGGAAAGCTCGTACTTGAAAATTGAATGTGTTTTTGCGCTTTTCAAACTGTGGTTAACATGAATATGTGTTTCTTCTGCAAATCTGAGCTCTGTGTCAAAAGTTAAGTTTTCTGGTTGAATTGAGCCCTACTGCCAATTCTGAGATACACTTTGGTCTAACTCCTCAGGGAAAGCTCGTACTTGAAAATTGAATGTGTTTTTGCGCTTTTCAGACTGTGGTTAACATTAATACGTGTTTCTTCTGCAAATCTGAGCTCTGTGTCAAAAGTTACCTTTTTGGCTGAATTGAGCCCTACTGCCAATTCTGAGATAAACTTTGGTCTAATTCCTCAGGGAAAACTCTTACTTGAAAATTGAATATATTTTTGCTCTTTTTTAGACCGTGGGGAACATGAATATGTGTTTCTACTGCAAATCTGAGGTCAGTGTCAAAAGTTACCTTTTTGGCTGAATTGAGCCCTACTGCCAATTCTGAGATACACTTTGGTCTAACTCCTCAGGGATCTCTCGTACTTGAAAATTGAATGTGTTTTGTGGTTTTCAGACCGTGGGGACCATGAATATGTGTTTCTACTGCAAATCTGAGCTCAGTGTCAAAAGTTACCTTTTTGGCTGAATTGAGCCCTTCTGCCAATTCTGACATACACTTTGGTCTAACTCCTCAGGGAAAGCTCGTACTTGAAAATTGAATGTGCTTTTGCTCTTTTTTAGACCGTGGGGAACAGGAATATGTGTTTCTTCTGCAAATCTGAGCTCTGTGTCAAACGTTACGTTTTCTGGTTGAATTGAGGCCTACTGCCAATTCTGAGATGCACTTTGGCTTAATTCCTCAGGGATCTCTCGTACTTGAAAATTGAATGTGTTTTTGCGCTTTTCAGACTGTGGTTAACATTAATATGTGTTTCTTCTGCAAATCTGAGCTCTGTGTCTAAAGATTTTTCTGGCTGAATTGAATTCAGTTCTGAAATACAGTCTGCACTTTGATCTAACTCCTCAGGGAAAGCTCGTACTTGAAAATTGAATGTGTTTTTCCGCTTTTCAGATTGTGGTTAACATTAATATGTATTTCTTCTGCAATCCTGAGCTCCGTGTCAAACGTTAAGTTTTCTGGTTGAATTGAGCCCTACTGCCAATTCTGAGATACACTTTGGTCTAACTCCTCAGGGAAAGCTCGTACTTGAAAATTGAATGTGTTTTTGCGCTTTTCAAACTGTGGTTAACATGAATATGTGTTTCTTCTGCAAATCTGAGCTCTGTGTCAAAAGTTAAGTTTTCTGGTTGAATTGAGCCCTTCTGCCAATTCTGAGATACACTTTGGTCTAACTCCTCAGGGAAAGCACGTACTTGAAAATTGAATGTGTTTTTGAGCTTTTCAGACTGTGGTTAACATTAATACGTGTTTCTTCTGCAAATCTGAGCTCTGTGTCAAAAGTTACCTTTTTGGCTGAATTGAGCCCTACTGCCAATTCTGAGATAAACTTTGGTCTAATTCCTCAGGGAAAACTCTTACTTGAAAATTGAATATATTTTTGCTCTTTTTTAGACCGTGGGGAACATGAATATGTGTTTCTACTGCAAATCTGAGCTCAGTGTCAAAAGTTACCTTTTTGGCTGAATTGAGCCCTACTGCCAATTCTGAGATACACTTTGGTCTAACTCCTCAGGGATCTCTCGTACTTGAAAATTGAATGTGTTTTGTGGTTTTCAGACCGTGGGGAACATGAATATGTGTTTCTACTGCAAATCTGAGCTCAGTGTCAAAAGTTACCTTTTTGGCTGAATTGAGCCCTTCTGCCAATTCTGAGATACACTTTGGTCTAACTCCTCAGGGAAAGCTCGTACTTGAAAATTGAATGTGCTTTTGCGCTTTTCAGACTGTGGTTAACATTAATACGTGTTTCTTCTGCAAATCTGAGCTCTGTGTCAAAAGTTACCTTTTTGGCTGAATTGAGCCCTACTGCCAATTCTGAGATAAACTTTGGTCTAATTCCTCAGGGAAAACTCTTACTTGAAAATTGAATATATTTTTGCTCTTTTTTAGACCGTGGGGAACATGAATATGTGTTTCTACTGCAAATCTGAGCTCAGTGTCAAAAGTTACCTTTTTGGCTGAATTGAGCCCTACTGCCAATTCTGAGATACACTTTGGTCTAACTCCTCAGGGATCTCTCGTACTTGAAAATTGAATGTGTTTTGTGGTTTTCAGACCGTGGGGAACATGAATATGTGTTTCTACTGCAAATCTGAGCTCAGTGTCAAAAGTTACCTTTTTGGCTGAATTGAGCCCTTCTGCCAATTCTGAGATACACCTTGGTCTAACTCCTCAGGGAAAGCTCGTACTTGAAAATTGAATGTGCTTTTGCGCTTTTCAGACTGTGGTTAACATTAATACGTGTTTCTTCTGCAAATCTGAGCTCTGTGTCAAAAGTTACCTTTTTGGCTGAATTGAGCCCTACTGCCAATTCTGAGATAAACTTTGGTCTAATTCCTCAGGGAAAACTCTTACTTGAAAATTGAATATATTTTTGCTCTTTTTTAGACCGTGGGGAACATGAATATGTGTTTCTACTGCAAATCTGAGCTCAGTGTCAAAAGTTACCTTTTTGGCTGAATTGAGCCCTACTGCCAATTCTGAGATACACTTTGGTCTAACTCCTCAGGGATCTCTCGTACTTGAAAATTGAGTGTGTTTTGTGGTTTTCAGACCGTGGGGAACATGAATATGTGTTTCTACTGCAAATCTGAGCTCAGTGTCAAAAGTTACCTTTTTGGCTGAATTGAGCCCTTCTGCCAATTCTGAGATACACTTTGGTCTAACTCCTCAGGGAAAGCTCGTACTTGAAAATTGAATGTGTTTTTGCGCTTTTCAGACTGTGGTTAACATTAATATGTGTTTCTTCTGCAAATCTGAGCTCTGTGTCTAAAGATTTTTCTGGCTGAATTGAATTCAGTTCTGAAATAAAGTCTGCACTTTGATCTAACTCCTCAGGGAAAGCTCGTACTTGAAAATTGAATGTGTTTTTCCGCTTTTCAGATTGTGGTTAACATTAATATGTGTTTCTTCTGCAATCCTGAGCTCCGTGTCAAAAGTTAAGTTTTCTGGTTGAATTGAGCCCTACTGCCAATTCTGAGATACACTTTGGTCTAACTCCTCAGGGAAAGCTCGTACTTGAAAATTGAATGTGTTTTTGCGCTTTTCAAACTGTGGTTAACATGAATATGTGTTTCTTCTGCAAATCTGAGCTCTGTGTCAAAAGTTAAGTTTTCTGGTTGAATTGAGCCCTACTGCCAATTCTGAGATACACTTTGGTCTAACTCCTCAGGGAAAGCTCGTACTTGAAAATTGAATGTGTTTTTGCGCTTTTCAGACTGTGGTTAACATTAATACGTGTTTCTTCTGCAAATCTGAGCTCTGTGTCAAAAGTTACCTTTTTGGCTGAATTGAGCCCTACTGCCAATTCTGAGATAAACTTTGGTTTAATTCCTCAGGGAAAACTCTTACTTGGAAATTGAATGTGTTTTGTGGTTTTCAGACCGTGGGGAACATGAATATGTGTTTCTACTGCAAATCTGAGCTCAGTGTCAAAAGTTACCTTTTTGGCTGAATTGAGCCCTACTGCCAATTCTGAGATACACTTTGGTCTAACTCCTCAGGGAACGCTCGTACTTGAAAATTGAATGTGCTTTTGCTCTTTTTTAGACCGTGGGGAACAGGAATACGTGTTTCTTCTGCAAATCTGAGCTCTGTGTCAAACGTTACGTTTTCTGGTTGAATTGAGGCCTACTGCCAATTCTGAGATGCACTTTGGCCTAATTCCTCAGGGATCTCTGGTACTTGAAAATTGAATGTGTTTTGTGGTTTTCAGACCATGGGGAACATGAATATGTGTTTCTACTGCAAATCTGAGCTCAGTGTCAAAAGTCACCTTTTTGGCTGAATTGAGCCCTACTGCCAATTCTGAGATACACTTTGGTCTAACTCCTCAGGGATCTCTCGTACTTGAAAATTGAATGTGTTTTGTGGTTTTCAGACCGTGGGGAACATGAATATGTGTTTCTACTGCAAATCTGAGCTCATTGTCAAAAGTTACCTTTTTGGCTGAATTGAGCCCTTCTGCCAATTCTGAGATACACTTTGGTCTAACTCCTCAGGGAAAGCTCGTACTTGAAAATTGAATGTGCTTTTGCTCTTTTTTAGACCGTGGGGAACAGGAATATGTGTTTCTTCTGCAAATCTGAGCTCTGTGTCAAACGTTACGTTTTCTGGTTGAATTGAGGCCTACTGCCAATTCTGAGATGCACTTTGGCCTAATTCCTCAGGGATCTCTCGTACTTGAAAATTGAATGTGTTTTGTGGTTTTCAGACCATGGGGAACATGAATATGTGTTTCTACTGCAAATCTGAGCTCAGTGTCAAAAGTTACCTTTTTGGCTGAATTGAGCCCTTCTGCCAATTCTGAGATACACTTTGGTCTAACTCCTCAGGGAAAGCTCGTACTTGAAAATTGAATGTGTTTTTGCGCTTTTCAGACTGTGGTTAACATTAATATGTGTTTCTTCTGCAAATCTGAGCTCTGTGTCTAAAGATTTTTCTAGCTGAATTGAATTCAGTTCTGAAATACAGTCTGCACTTTGATCTAACTCCTCAGGGAAAGCTCGTACTTGAAAATTGAATGTGTTTTTCCGCTTTTCAGATTGTGGTTAACATTAATATGTGTTTCTTCTGCAATCCTGAGCTCCGTGTCAAAAGTTAAGTTTTCTGGTTGAATTGAGCCCTACTGCCAATTCTGAGATACACTTTGGTCTAACTCCTCAGGGAAAGCTCGTACTTGAAAATTGAATGTGTTTTTGCGCTTTTCAAACTGTGGTTAACATGAATATGTGTTTCTTCTGCAAATCTGAGCTCTGTGTCAAAAGTTAAGTTTTCTGGTTGAATTGAGCCCTACTGCCAATTCTGAGATACACTTTGGTCTAACTCCTCAGGGAAAGCTCGTACTTGAAAATTGAATGTGTTTTTGCGCTTTTCAGACTGTGGTTAACATTAATACGTGTTTCTTCTGCAAATCTGAGCTCTGTGTCAAAAGTTACCTTTTTGGCTGAATTGAGCCCTACTGCCAATTCTGAGATAAACTTTGGTCTAATTCCTCAGGGAAAACTCTTACTTGAAAATTGAATATATTTTTGCTCTTTTTTAGACCGTGGGGAACATGAATATGTGTTTCTACTGCAAATCTGAGGTCAGTGTCAAAAGTTACCTTTTTGGCTGAATTGAGCCCTACTGCCAATTCTGAGATACACTTTGGTCTAACTCCTCAGGGATCTCTCGTACTTGAAAATTGAATGTGTTTTGTGGTTTTCAGACCGTGGGGACCATGAATATGTGTTTCTACTGCAAATCTGAGCTCAGTGTCAAAAGTTACCTTTTTGGCTGAATTGAGCCCTTCTGCCAATTCTGACATACACTTTGGTCTAACTCCTCAGGGAAAGCTCGTACTTGAAAATTGAATGTGCTTTTGCTCTTTTTTAGACCGTGGGGAACAGGAATATGTGTTTCTTCTGCAAATCTGAGCTCTGTGTCAAACGTTACGTTTTCTGGTTGAATTGAGGCCTACTGCCAATTCTGAGATGCACTTTGGCTTAATTCCTCAGGGATCTCTCGTACTTGAAAATTGAATGTGTTTTGTGGTTTTCAGACCGTGGGGAACATGAATATGTGTTTCTACTGCAAATCTGAGCTCAGTGTCAAAAGTTACCTTTTTGGCTGAATTGAGCCCTTCTGCCAATTCTGAGATACACTTTGGTCTAACTCCTCAGGGAAAGCTCGTACTTGAAAATTGAATGTGCTTTTGCGCTTTTCAGACTGTGGTTAACATTAATACGTGTTTCTTCTGCAAATCTGAGCTCTGTGTCAAAAGTTACCTTTTTGGCTGAATTGAGCCCTACTGCCAATTCTGAGATAAACTTTGGTCTAATTCCTCAGGGAAAACTCTTACTTGAAAATTGAATATATTTTTGCTCTTTTTTAGACCGTGGGGAACATGAATATGTGTTTCTACTGCAAATCTGAGCTCAGTGTCAAAAGTTACCTTTTTGGCTGAATTGAGCCCTACTGCCAATTCTGAGATACACTTTGGTCTAACTCCTCAGGGATCTCTCGTACTTGAAAATTGAATGTGTTTTGTGGTTTTCAGACCGTGGGGAACATGAATATGTGTTTCTACTGCAAATCTGAGCTCAGTGTCAAAAGTTACCTTTTTGGCTGAATTGAGCCCTTCTGCCAATTCTGAGATACACTTTGGTCTAACTCCTCAGGGAAAGCTCGTACTTGAAAATTGAATGTGTTTTTGCGCTTTTCAGACTGTGGTTAACATTAATATGTGTTTCTTCTGCAAATCTGAGCTCTGTGTCTAAAGATTTTTCTGGCTGAATTGAATTCAGTTCTGAAATACAGTCTGCACTTTGATCTAACTCCTCAGGGAAAGCTCGTACTTGAAAATTGAATGTGTTTTTCCGCTTTTCAGATTGTGGTTAACATTAATATGTGTTTCTTCTGCAATCCTGAGCTCCGTGTCAAAAGTTAAGTTTTCTGGTTGAATTGAGCCCTACTGCCAATTCTGAGATACACTTTGGTCTAACTCCTCAGGGAAAGCTCGTACTTGAAAATTGAATGTGTTTTTGCGCTTTTCAAACTGTGGTTAACATGAATATGTGTTTCTTCTGCAAATCTGAGCTCTGTGTCAAAAGTTAAGTTTTCTGGTTGAATTGAGCCCTACTGCCAATTCTGAGATACACTTTGGTCTAACTCCTCAGGGAAAGCTCGTACTTGAAAATTGAATGTGTTTTTGCGCTTTTCAGACTGTGGTTAACATTAATACGTGTTTCTTCTGCAATCCTGAGCTCCGTGTCAAAAGTTAAGTTTTCTGGTTGAATTGAGCCCTACTGCCAATTCTGAGATACACTTTGGTCTAACTCCTCAGGGAAAGCTCGTACTTGAAAATTGAATGTGTTTTTGCGCTTTTCAAACTGTGGTTAACATGAATATGTGTTTCTTCTGCAAATCTGAGCTCTGTGTCAAAAGTTAAGTTTTCTGGTTGAATTGAGCCCTACTGCCAATTCTGAGATACACTTTGGTCTAACTCCTCAGGGAAAGCTCGTACTTGAAAATTGAATGTGTTTTTGCGCTTTTCAGACTGTGGTTAACATTAATACGTGTTTCTTCTGCAAATCTGAGCTCTGTGTCAAAAGTTACCTTTTTGGCTGAATTGAGCCCTACTGCCAATTCTGAGATACACTTTGGTCTAACTCCTCAGGGAAAGCTCGTACTTGAAAATTGAATGTGCTTTTGCTCTTTTTTAGACCGTGGGGAACAGGAATATGTGTTTCTTCTGCAAATCTGAGCTCTGTGTCAAACGTTACGTTTTCTGGTTGAATTGAGGCCTACTGCCAATTCTGAGATGCACTTTGGCCTAATTCCTCAGGGATCTCTGGTACTTGAAAATTGAATGTGTTTTGTGGTTTTCAGACCATGGGGAACATGAATATGTGTTTCTACTGCAAATCTGAGCTCAGTGTCAAAAGTTACCTTTTTGGCTGAATTGAGCCCTTCTGCCAATTCTGAGATACACTTTGGTCTAACTCCTCAGGGAAAGCTCGTACTTGAAAATTGAATGTGTTTTTGCGCTTTTCAGACTGTGGTTAACATTAATATGTGTTTCTTCTGCAAATCTGAGCTCTGTGTCTAAAGATTTTTCTGGCTGAATTGAATTCAGTTCTGAAATACAGTCTGCACTTTGATCTAACTCCTCAGGGAAAGCTCGTACTTGAAAATTGAATGTGTTTTTCCGCTTTTCAGATTGTGGTTAACATTAATATGTGTTTCTTCTGCAATCCTGAGCTCCGTGTCAAACGTTAAGTTTTCTGGTTGAATTGAGCCCTACTGCCAATTCTGAGATACACTTTGGTCTAACTCCTCAGGGAAAGCTCGTACTTGAAAATTGAATGTGTTTTTGCGCTTTTCAAACTGTGGTTAACATGAATATGTGTTTCTTCTGCAAATCTGAGCTCTGTGTCAAAAGTTAAGTTTTCTGGTTGAATTGAGCCCTACTGCCAATTCTGAGATACACTTTGGTCTAACTCCTCAGGGAAAGCACGTACTTGAAAATTGAATGTGTTTTTGAGCTTTTCAGACTGTGGTTAACATTAATACGTGTTTCTTCTGCAAATCTGAGCTCTGTGTCAAAAGTTACCTTTTTGGCTGAATTGAGCCCTACTGCCAATTCTGAGATAAACTTTGGTCTAATTCCTCAGGGAAAACTCTTACTTGAAAATTGAATATATTTTTGCTCTTTTTTAGACCGTGGGGAACATGAATATGTGTTTCTACTGCAAATCTGAGCTCAGTGTCAAAAGTTACCTTTTTGGCTGAATTGAGCCCTACTGCCAATTCTGAGATACACTTTGGTCTAACTCGTCAGGGATCTCTCGTACTTGAAAATTGAATGTGTTTTGTGGTTTTCAGACCGTGGGGAACATGAATATGTGTTTCTACTGCAAATCTGAGCTCAGTGTCAAAAGTTACCTTTTTGGCTGAATTGAGCCCTTCTGCCAATTCTGAGATACACTTTGGTCTAACTCCTCAGGGAAAGCTCGTACTTGAAAATTGAATGTGCTTTTGCGCTTTTCAGACTGTGGTTAACATTAATATGTGTTTCTTCTGCAAATCTGAGCTCTGTGTCTAAAGATTTTTCTGGCTGAATTGAATTCAGTTCTGAAATACAGTCTGCACTTTGATCTAACTCCTCAGGGAAAGCTCGTACTTGAAAATTGAATGTGTTTTTCCGCTTTTCAGATTGTGGTTAACATTAATATGTGTTTCTTCTGCAATCCTGAGCTCCGTGTCAAAAGTTAAGTTTTCTGGTTGAATTGAGCCCTACTGCCAATTCTGAGATACACTTTGGTCTAACTCCTCAGGGAAAGCTCGTACTTGAAAATTGAATGTGTTTTTGCGCTTTTCAAACTGTGGTTAACATGAATATGTGTTTCTTCTGCAAATCTGAGCTCTGTGTCAAAAGTTAAGTTTTCTGGTTGAATTGAGCCCTACTGCCAATTCTGAGATACACTTTGGTCTAACTCCTCAGGGAAAGCTCGTACTTGAAAATTGAATGTGTTTTTGCGCTTTTCAGACTGTGGTTAACATTAATACGTGTTTCTTCTGCAAATCTGAGCTCTGTGTCAAAAGTTACCTTTTTGGCTGAATTGAGCCCTACTGCCAATTCTGAGATAAACTTTGGTTTAATTCCTCAGGGAAAACTCTTACTTGAAAATTGAATATATTTTTGCTCTTTTTTAGACCGTGGGGAACATGAATATGTGTTTCTACTGCAAATCTGAGCTCAGTGTCAAAAGTTACCTTTTTGGCTGAATTGAGCCCTTCTGCCAATTCTGACATACACTTTGGTCTAACTCCTCAGGGAAAGCTCGTACTTGAAAATTGAATGTGTTTTTGCGCTTTTCAGACTGTGGTTAACATGAATATGTGTTCCTTCTGCAAATCTGAGCTCTGTGTCAAAAGTTAAGTTTTCTGGTTGAATTGAGCCCTACTGCCAATTCTGAGATACACTTTGGTCTAACTCCTCAGGGAAAGCTCGTACTTGAAAATTGAATGTGTTTTTGCGCTTTTCAGACTGTGGTTAACATTAATACGTGTTTCTTCGGCAAATCTGAGCTGTGTGTCAAAAGTTACCTTTTTGGCTGAATTGAGCCCTACTGCCAATTCTGAGATACACTTTGGTCTAACTCCTCAGGGATCTCTCGTACTTGACAATTGAATGTGTTTTTGCGCTTTTCAGACTGTGGTTAACATTAATACGTGTTTCTTCTGCAAATCTGAGCTCTGTGTCAAAAGTTACCTTTTTGGCTGAATTGAGCCCTACTGCCAATTCTGAGATACACTTTGGTCTAACTCCTCAGGGATCTCTCGTACTTGAAAATTGAATGTGTTTTGTGGTTTTCAGACCGTGGGGAACATGAATATGTGTTTCTACTGCAAATCTGAGCTCAGTGTCAAAAGTTACCTTTTTGGCTGAATTGAGCCCTTCTGCCAATTCTGACATACACTTTGGTCTAACTCCTCAGGGAAAGCTCGTACTTGAAAATTGAATGTGCTTTTGCTCTTTTTTAGACCGTGGGGAACAGGAATATGTGTTTCTACTGCAAATCTGAGCTCAGTGTCAAAAGTTACCTTTTTGGCTGAATTGAGCCCTACTGCCAATTCTGAGATACACTTTGGTCTAACTCCTCAGGGATCTCTCGTACTTGAAAATTGAATGTGTTTTGTGGTTTTCAGACCGTGGGGAACATGAATATGTGTTTCTACTGCAAATCTGAGCTCAGTGTCAAAAGTTACCTTTTTGGCTGAATTGAGCCCTTCTGCCAATTCTGAGATACACTTTGGTCTAACTCCTCAGGGAAAGCTCGTACTTGAACATTGAATGTGTTTTTGCGCTTTTCAGACTGTGGTTAACATTAATATGTGTTTCTTCTGCAAATCTGAGCTCTGTGTCTAAAGATTTTTCTGGCTGAATTGAATTCAGTTCTGAAATACAGTCTGCACTTTGGCCTAACTCTTCAGGGAAAGCTCGTACTTGAAAATTGAATGTGTTTTTCCGCTTTTCAGATTGTGGTTAACATTAATATGTGTTTCTTCTGCCATCCTGAGCTCCGTGTCAAAAGTTAAGTTTTCTGGTTGAATTGAGCCCTACTGCCAATTCTGAGATACACTTTGGTCTAACTCCTCAGGGAAAGCTCGTACTTGAAAATTGAATGTGTTTTGTGGTTTTCAGACCGTGGGGAACATGAATATGTGTTTCTACTGCAAATCTGAGCTCAGTGTCAAAAGTTACCTTTTTGGCTGAATTGAGCCCTTCTGCCAATTCTGAGATACACTTTGGTCTAACTCCTCAGGGAAAGCTCGTACTTGAAAATTGAATGTGCTTTTGCGCTTTTCAGACTGTGGTTAACATTAATATGTGTTTCTTCTGCAAATCTGAGCTCTGTGTCTAAAGATTTTTCTGGCTGAATTGAATTCAGTTCTGAAATACAGTCTGCACTTTGATCTAACTCCTCAGGGAAAGCTCGTACTTGAAAATTGAATGTGTTTTTCCGCTTTTCAGATTGTGGTTAACATTAATATGTGTTTCTTCTGCAATCCTGAGCTCCGTGTCAAAAGTTAAGTTTTCTGGTTGAATTGAGCCCTACTGCCAATTCTGAGATACACTTTGGTCTAACTCCTCAGGGAAAGCTCGTACTTGAAAATTGAATGTGTTTTTGCGCTTTTCAGACTGTGGTTAACATGAATACGTGTTTCTTCTGCAAATCTGAGCTCTGTGTCAAAAGTTACCTTTTTGGCTGAATTGAGCCCTACTGCCAATTCTGAGATACACTTTGGTCTAACTCCTCAGGGAAAGCTCGTACTTGAAAATTGAATGTGCTTTTGCTCTTTTTTAGACCGTGGGGAACAGGAATATGTGTTTCTTCTGCAAATCTGAGCTCTGTGTCAAACGTTACGTTTTCTGGTTGAATTGAGGCCTACTGCCAATTCTGAGATGCACTTTGGCCTAATTCCTCAGGGATCTCTGGTACTTGAAAATTGAATGTGTTTTGTGGTTTTCAGACCATGGGGAACATGAATATGTGTTTCTACTGCAAATCTGAGCTCAGTGTCAAAAGTTACCTTTTTGGCTGAATTGAGCCCTTCTGCCAATTCTGAGATACACTTTGGTCTAACTCCTCAGGGAAAGCTCGTACTTGAAAATTGAATGTGTTTTTGCGCTTTTCAGACTGTGGTTAACATTAATATGTGTTTCTTCTGCAAATCTGAGCTCTGTGTCTAAAGATTTTTCTGGCTGAATTGAATTCAGTTCTGAAATACAGTCTGCACTTTGATCTAACTCCTCAGGGAAAGCTCGTACTTGAAAATTGAATGTGTTTTTCCGCTTTTCAGATTGTGGTTAACATTAATATGTACGTGTTTCTTCGGCAAATCTGAGCTGTGTGTCAAAAGTTACCTTTTTGGCTGAATTGAGCCCTACTGCCAATTCTGAGATACACTTTGGTCTAACTCCTCAGGGATCTCTCGTACTTGAAAATTGAATGTGTTTTTGCGCTTTTCAGACTGTGGTTAACATTAATACGTGTTTCTTCTGCAAATCTGAGCTCTGTGTCAAAAGTTACCTTTTTGGCTGAATTGAGCCCTACTGCCAATTCTGAGATACACTTTGGTCTAACTCCTCAGGGATCTCTCGTACTTGAAAATTGAATGTGTTTTGTGGTTTTCAGACCGTGGGGAACATGAATATGTGTTTCTACTGCAAATCTGAGCTCAGTGTCAAAAGTTACCTTTTTGGCTGAATTGAGCCCTTCTGCCAATTCTGACATACACTTTGGTCTAACTCCTCAGGGAAAGCTCGTACTTGAAAATTGAATGTGCTTTTGCTCTTTTTTAGACCGTGGGGAACAGGAATATGTGTTTCTACTGCAAATCTGAGCTCAGTGTCAAAAGTTACCTTTTTGGCTGAATTGAGCCCTACTGCCAATTCTGAGATACACTTTGGTCTAACTCCTCAGGGATCTCTCGTACTTGAAAATTGAATGTGTTTTGTGGTTTTCAGACCGTGGGGAACATGAATATGTGTTTCTACTGCAAATCTGAGCTCAGTGTCAAAAGTTACCTTTTTGGCTGAATTGAGCCCTTCTGCCAATTCTGAGATACACTTTGGTCTAACTCCTCAGGGAAAGCTCGTACTTGAACATTGAATGTGTTTTTGCGCTTTTCAGACTGTGGTTAACATTAATATGTGTTTCTTCTGCAAATCTGAGCTCTGTGTCTAAAGATTTTTCTGGCTGAATTGAATTCAGTTCTGAAATACAGTCTGCACTTTGGCCTAACTCTTCAGGGAAAGCTCATACTTGAAAATTGAATGTGTTTTTCCGCTTTTCAGATTGTGGTTAACATTAATATGTGTTTCTTCTGCCATCCTGAGCTCCGTGTCAAAAGTTAAGTTTTCTGGTTGAATTGAGCCCTACTGCCAATTCTGAGATACACTTTGGTCTAACTCCTCAGGGAAAGCTCGTACTTGAAAATTGAATGTGTTTTTGCGCTTTTCAGACTGTGGTTAACATGAATATGTGTTCCTTCTGCAAATCTGAGCTCTGTGTCAAAAGTTAAGTTTTCTGGTTGAATTGAGCCCTACTGCCAATTCTGAGATACACTTTGGTCTAACTCCTCAGGGAAAGCTCGTACTTGAAAATTGAATGTGTTTTTGCGCTTTTCAGACTGTGGTTAACATTAATACGTGTTTCTTCGGCAAATCTGAGCTGTGTGTCAAAAGTTACCTTTTTGGCTGAATTGAGCCCTTCTGCCAATTCTGAGATACACTTTGGTCTAACTCCTCAGGGAAAGCTCGTACTTGAAAATTGAATGTGTTTTTGCGCTTTTCAGACTGTGGTTAACATTAATACGTGTTTCTTCTGCAAATCTGAGCTCTGTGTCAAAAGTTACCTTTTTGGCTGAATTGAGCCCTACTGCCAATTCTGAGATACACTTTGGTCTAACTCCTCAGGGATCTCTCGTACTTGAAAATTGAATGTGTTTTGTGGTTTTCAGACCGTGGGGAACATGAATATGTGTTTCTACTGCAAATCTGAGCTCAGTGTCAAAAGTTACCTTTTTGGCTGAATTGAGCCCTTCTGCCAATTCTGACATACACTTTGGTCTAACTCCTCAGGGAAAGCTCGTACTTGAAAATTGAATGTGCTTTTGCTCTTTTTTAGACCGTGGGGAACAGGAATATGTGTTTCTACTGCAAATCTGAGCTCAGTGTCAAAAGTTACCTTTTTGGCTGAATTGAGCCCTACTGCCAATTCTGAGATACACTTTGGTCTAACTCCTCAGGGATCTCTCGTACTTGAAAATTGAATGTGTTTTGTGGTTTTCAGACCGTGGGGAACATGAATATGTGTTTCTACTGCAAATCTGAGCTCAGTGTCAAAAGTTACCTTTTTGGCTGAATTGAGCCCTTCTGCCAATTCTGAGATACACTTTGGTCTAACTCCTCAGGGAAAGCTCGTACTTGAACATTGAATGTGTTTTTGCGCTTTTCAGACTGTGGTTAACATTAATATGTGTTTCTTCTGCAAATCTGAGCTCTGTGTCTAAAGATTTTTCTGGCTGAATTGAATTCAGTTCTGAAATACAGTCTGCACTTTGGCCTAACTCTTCAGGGAAAGCTCGTACTTGAAAATTGAATGTGTTTTTCCGCTTTTCAGATTGTGGTTAACATTAATATGTGTTTCTTCTGCCATCCTGAGCTCCGTGTCAAAAGTTAAGTTTTCTGGTTGAATTGAGCCCTACTGCCAATTCTGAGATACACTTTGGTCTAACTCCTCAGGGAAAGCTCGTACTTGAAAATTGAATGTGTTTTTGCGCTTTTCAGACTGTGGTTAACATGAATATGTGTTCCTTCTGCAAATCTGAGCTCTGTGTCAAAAGTTAAGTTTTCTGGTTGAATTGAGCCCTACTGCCAATTCTGAGATACACTTTGGTCTAACTCCTCAGGGAAAGCTCGTACTTGAAAATTGAATGTGTTTTTGCGCTTTTCAGACTGTGGTTAACATTAATACGTGTTTCTTCGGCAAATCTGAGCTGTGTGTCAAAAGTTACCTTTTTGGCTGAATTGAGCCCTTCTGCCAATTCTGAGATACACTTTGGTCTAACTCCTCAGGGAAAGCTCGTACTTGAAAATTGAATGTGTTTTTGCGCTTTTCAGACTGTGGTTAACATTAATACGTGTTTCTTCTGCAAATCTGAGCTCTGTGTCAAAAGTTACCTTTTTGGCTGAATTGAGCCCTACTGCCAATTCTGAGATACACTTTGGTCTAACTCCTCAGGGATCTCTCGTACTTGAAAATTGAATGTGTTTTGTGGTTTTCAGACCGTGGGGAACATGAATATGTGTTTCTACTGCAAATCTGAGCTCAGTGTCAAAAGTTACCTTTTTGGCTGAATTGAGCCCTTCTGCCAATTCTGACATACACTTTGGTCTAACTCCTCAGGGAAAGCTCGTACTTGAAAATTGAATGTGCTTTTGCGCTTTTCAGACTGTGGTTAACATTAATACGTGTTTCTTCTGCAAATCTGAGCTCTGTGTCAAAAGTTACCTTTTTGGCTGAATTGAGCCCTACTGCCAATTCTGAGATAAACTTTGGTCTAATTCCTCAGGGAAAACTCTTACTTGAAAATTGAATATATTTTTGCTCTTTTTTAGACCGTGGGGAACATGAATATGTGTTTCTACTGCAAATCTGAGCTCAGTGTCAAAAGTTACCTTTTTGGCTGAATTGAGCCCTACTGCCAATTCTAAGATACACTTTGGTCTAACTCCTCAGGGATCTCTCGTACTTGAAAATTAAATGTGTTTTGTGGTTTTCAGACCGTGGGGAACATGAATATGTGTTTCTACTGCAAATCTGAGCTCAGTGTCAAAAGTTACCTTTTTGGCTGAATTGAGCCCTTCTGCCAATTCTGAGATACATTTTGGTCTAACTCCTCAGGGAAAGCTCGTACTTGAAAATTGAATGTGTTTTTGCGCTTTTCAGACTGTGGTTAACATTAATATGTGTTTCTTCTGCAAATCTGAGCTCTGTGTCTAAAGATTTTTCTGGCTGAATTGAATTCAGTTCTGAAATACAGTCTGCACTTTGATCTAACTCCTCAGGGAAAGCTCGTACTTGAAAATTGAATGTGTTTTTCCGCTTTTCAGATTGTGGTTAACATTAATATGTGTTTCTTCTGCAATCCTGAGCTCCGTGTCAAACGTTAAGTTTTCTGGTTGAATTGAGCCCTACTGCCAATTCTGAGATACACTTTGGTCTAACTCCTCAGGGAAAGCTCGTACTTGAAAATTGAATGTGTTTTTGCGCTTTTCAAACTGTGGTTAACATGAATATGTGTTTCTTCTGCAAATCTGAGCTCTGTGTCAAAAGTTAAGTTTTCTGGTTGAATTGAGCCCTACTGCCAATTCTGAGATACACTTTGGTCTAACTCCTCAGGGAAAGCACGTACTTGAAAATTGAATGTGTTTTTGAGCTTTTCAGACTGTGGTTAACATTAATACGTGTTTCTTCTGCAAATCTGAGCTCTGTGTCAAAAGTTACCTTTTTGGCTGAATTGAGCCCTACTGCCAATTCTGAGATAAACTTTGGTCTAATTCCTCAGGGAAAACTCTTACTTGAAAATTGAATATATTTTTGCTCTTTTTTAGACCGTGGGGAACATGAATATGTGTTTCTACTGCAAATCTGAGCTCAGTGTCAAAAGTTACCTTTTTGGCTGAATTGAGCCCTACTGCCAATTCTGAGATACACTTTGGTCTAACTCGTCAGGGATCTCTCGTACTTGAAAATTGAATGTGTTTTGTGGTTTTCAGACCGTGGGGAACATGAATATGTGTTTCTACTGCAAATCTGAGCTCAGTGTCAAAAGTTACCTTTTTGGCTGAATTGAGCCCTTCTGCCAATTCTGAGATACACTTTGGTCTAACTCCTCAGGGAAAGCTCGTACTTGAAAATTGAATGTGCTTTTGCGCTTTTCAGACTGTGGTTAACATTAATATGTGTTTCTTCTGCAAATCTGAGCTCTGTGTCTAAAGATTTTTCTGGCTGAATTGAATTCAGTTCTGAAATACAGTCTGCACTTTGATCTAACTCCTCAGGGAAAGCTCGTACTTGAAAATTGAATGTGTTTTTCCGCTTTTCAGATTGTGGTTAACATTAATATGTGTTTCTTCTGCAATCCTGAGCTCCGTGTCAAAAGTTAAGTTTTCTGGTTGAATTGAGCCCTACTGCCAATTCTGAGATACACTTTGGTCTAACTCCTCAGGGAAAGCTCGTACTTGAAAATTGAATGTGTTTTTGCGCTTTTCAAACTGTGGTTAACATGAATATGTGTTTCTTCTGCAAATCTGAGCTCTGTGTCAAAAGTTAAGTTTTCTGGTTGAATTGAGCCCTACTGCCAATTCTGACATACACTTTGGTCTAACTCCTCAGGGAAAGCTCGTACTTGAAAATTGAATGTGCTTTTGCTCTTTTTTAGACCGTGGGGAACAGGAATATGTGTTTCTTCTGCAAATCTAAGCTCTGTGTCAAACGTTACGTTTTCTGGTTGAATTGAGGCCTACTGCCAATTCTGAGATGCACTTTGGCTTAATTCCTCAGGGATCTCTCGTACTTGAAAATTGAATGTGTTTTGTGGTTTTCAGACCATGGGGAACATGAATATGTGTTTCTACTGCAAATCTGAGCTCAGTGTCAAAAGTTACCTTTTTGGCTGAATTGAGCCCTTCTGCCAATTCGGAGATACACTTTGGTCTAACTCCTCAGGGAAAGCTCGTACTTGAACATTGAATGTGTTTTTGCGCTTTTCAGACTGTGGTTAACATTAATATGTGTTTCTTCTGCAAATCAGAGCTCTGTGTCTAAAGATTTTTCTGGCTGAATTGAATTCAGTTCTGAAATACAGTCTGCACTTTGGTCTAACTCTTCAGGGAAAGCTCGTACTTGAAAATTGAATGTGTTTTTCCGCTTTTCAGATTGTGGTTAACATTAATATGTGTTTCTTCTGCAATCCTGAGCTCCGTGTCAAAAGTTAAGTTTTCTGGTTGAATTGAGCCCTACTGCCAATTCTGAGATACACTTTGGTCTAACTCCTCAGGGAAAGCTCGTACTTGAAAATTGAATGTGTTTTTGCGCTTTTCAGACTGTGGTTAACATGAATATGTGTTCCTTCTGCAAATCTGAGCTCTGTGTCAAAAGTTAAGTTTTCTGGTTGAATTGAGCCCTACTGCCAATTCTGAGATACACTTTGGTCTAACTCCTCAGGGAAAGCTCGTACTTGAAAATTGAATGTGTTTTTGCGCTTTTCAGACTGTGGTTAACATTAATACGTGTTTCTTCGGCAAATCTGAGCTGTGTGTCAAAAGTTACCTTTTTGGCTGAATTGAGCCCTTCTGCCAATTCTGAGATACACTTTGGTCTAACTCCTCAGGGAAAGCTCGTACTTGAAAATTGAATGTGTTTTTGCGCTTTTCAGACTGTGGTTAACATTAATACGTGTTTCTTCTGCAAATCTGAGCTCTGTGTCAAAAGTTACCTTTTTGGCTGAATTGAGCCCTACTGCCAATTCTGAGATACACTTTGGTCTAACTCCTCAGGGATCTCTCGTACTTGAAAATTGAATGTGTTTTGTGGTTTTCAGACCGTGGGGAACATGAATATGTGTTTCTACTGCAAATCTGAGCTCAGTGTCAAAAGTTACCTTTTTGGCTGAATTGAGGACTTCTGCCAATTCTGACATACACTTTGGTCTAACTCCTCAGGGAAAGCTCGTACTTGAAAATTGAATGTGCTTTTGCTCTTTTTTAGACCGTGGGGAACAGGAATATGTGTTTCTACTGCAAATCTGAGCTCAGTGTCAAAAGTTACCTTTTTGGCTGAATTGAGCCCTACTGCCAATTCTGAGATACACTTTGGTCTAACTCCTCAGGGATCTCTCGTACTTGAAAATTGAATGTGTTTTGTGGTTTTCAGACCGTGGGGAACATGAATATGTGTTTCTACTGCAAATCTGAGCTCAGTGTCAAAAGTTACCTTTTTGGCTGAATTGAGCCCTTCTGCCAATTCTGAGATACACTTTGGTCTAACTCCTCAGGGAAAGCTCGTACTTGAAAATTGAATGTGCTTTTGCGCTTTTCAGACTGTGGTTAACATTAATATGTGTTTCTTCTGCAAATCTGAGCTCTGTGTCTAAAGATTTTTCTGGCTGAATTGAATTCAGTTCTGAAATACAGTCTGCACTTTGATCTAACTCCTCAGGGAAAGCTCGTACTTGAAAATTGAATGTGTTTTTCCGCTTTTCAGATTGTGGTTAACATTAATATGTGTTTCTTCTGCAATCCTGAGCTCCGTGTCAAAAGTTAAGTTTTCTGGTTGAATTGAGCCCTACTGCCAATTCTGAGATACACTTTGGTCTAACTCCTCAGGGAAAGCTCGTACTTGAAAATTGAATGTGTTTTTGCGCTTTTCAAACTGTGGTTAACATGAATATGTGTTTCTTCTGCAAATCTGAGCTCTGTGTCAAAAGTTAAGTTTTCTGGTTGAATTGAGCCCTACTGCCAATTCTGAGATACACTTTGGTCTAACTCCTCAGGGAAAGCTCGTACTTGAAAATTGAATGTGTTTTTGCGCTTTTCAGACTGTGGTTAACATTAATACGTGTTTCTTCTGCAAATCTGAGCTCTGTGTCAAAAGTTACCTTTTTGGCTGAATTGAGCCCTACTGCCAATTCTGAGATAAACTTTGGTTTAATTCCTCAGGGAAAACTCTTACTTGAAAATTGAATATATTTTTGCTCTTTTTTAGACCGTGGGGAACATGAATATGTGTTTCTACTGCAAATCTGAGCTCAGTGTCAAAAGTTACCTTTTTGGCTGAATTGAGCCCTACTGCCAATTCTGAGATACACTTTGGTCTAACTCCTCAGGGATCTCTCGTACTTGAAAATTGAATGTATTTTGTGGTTTTCAGACCGTGGGGAACATGAATATGTGTTTCTACTGCAAATCTGAGCTCAGTGTCAAAAGTTACCTTTTTGGCTGAATTGAGCCCTTCTGCCAATTCTGACATACACTTTGGTCTAACTCCTCAGGGAAAGCTCGTACTTGAAAATTGAATGTGCTTTTGCTCTTTTTTAGACCGTGGGGAACAGGAATATGTGTTTCTTCTGCAAATCTGAGCTCTGTGTCAAACGTTACGTTTTCTGGTTGAATTGAGGCCTACTGCCAATTCTGAGATGCACTTTGGCTTAATTCCTCAGGGATCTCTCGTACTTGAAAATTGAATGTGTTTTGTGGTTTTCAGACCATGGGGAACATGAATATGTGTTTCTACTGCAAATCTGAGCTCAGTGTCAAAAGTTACCTTTTTGGCTGAATTGAGCCCTTCTGCCAATTCGGAGATACACTTTGGTCTAACTCCTCAGGGAAAGCTCGTACTTGAACATTGAATGTGTTTTTGCGCTTTTCAGACTGTGGTTAACATTAATATGTGTTTCTTCTGCAAATCTGAGCTCTGTGTCTAAAGATTTTTCTGGCTGAATTGAATTCAGTTCTGAAATACAGTCTGCACTTTGGTCTAACTCTTCAGGGAAAGCTCGTACTTGAAAATTGAATGTGTTTTTCCGCTTTTCAGATTGTGGTTAACATTAATATGTGTTTCTTCTGCAATCCTGAGCTCCGTGTCAAAAGTTAAGTTTTCTGGTTGAATTGAGCCCTACTGCCAATTCTGAGATACACTTTGGTCTAACTCCTCAGGGAAAGCTCGTACTTGAAAATTGAATGTGTTTTTGCGCTTTTCAGACTGTGGTTAACATGAATATGTGTTCCTTCTGCAAATCTGAGCTCTGTGTCAAAAGTTAAGTTTTCTGGTTGAATTGAGCCCTACTGCCAATTCTGAGATACACTTTGGTCTAACTCCTCAGGGAAAGCTCGTACTTGAAAATTGAATGTGTTTTTGCGCTTTTCAGACTGTGGTTAACATTAATACGTGTTTCTTCGGCAAATCTGAGCTGTGTGTCAAAAGTTACCTTTTTGGCTGAATTGAGCCCTTCTGCCAATTCTGAGATACACTTTGGTCTAACTCCTCAGGGAAAGCTCGTACTTGAAAATTGAATGTGTTTTTGCGCTTTTCAGACTGTGGTTAACATTAATACGTGTTTCTTCTGCAAATCTGAGCTCTGTGTCAAAAGTTACCTTTTTGGCTGAATTGAGCCCTACTGCCAATTCTGAGATACACTTTGGTCTAACTCCTCAGGGATCTCTCGTACTTGAAAATTGAATGTGTTTTGTGGTTTTCAGACCGTGGGGAACATGAATATGTGTTTCTACTGCAAATCTGAGCTCAGTGTCAAAAGTTACCTTTTTGGCTGAATTGAGCCCTTCTGCCAATTCTGACATACACTTTGGTCTAACTCCTCAGGGAAAGCTCGTACTTGAAAATTGAATGTGCTTTTGCGCTTTTCAGACTGTGGTTAACATTAATACGTGTTTCTTCTGCAAATCTGAGCTCTGTGTCAAAAGTTACCTTTTTGGCTGAATTGAGCCCTACTGCCAATTCTGAGATAAACTTTGGTCTAATTCCTCAGGGAAAACTCTTACTTGAAAATTGAATATATTTTTGCTCTTTTTTAGACCGTGGGGAACATGAATATGTGTTTCTACTGCAAATCTGAGCTCAGTGTCAAAAGTTACCTTTTTGGCTGAATTGAGCCCTACTGCCAATTCTGAGATACACTTTGGTCTAACTCCTCAGGGATCTCTCGTACTTGAAAATTGAATGTGTTTTGTGGTTTTCAGACCGTGGGGAACATGAATATGTGTTTCTACTGCAAATCTGAGCTCAGTGTCAAAAGTTACCTTTTTGGCTGAATTGAGCCCTTCTGCCAATTCTGAGATACACTTTGGTCTAACTCCTCAGGGAAAGCTCGTACTTGAAAATTGAATGTGCTTTTGCGCTTTTCAGACTGTGGTTAACATTAATACGTGTTTCTTCTGCAAATCTGAGCTCTGTGTCAAAAGTTACCTTTTTGGCTGAATTGAGCCCTACTGCCAATTCTGAGATAAACTTTGGTCTAATTCCTCAGGGAAAACTCTTACTTGAAAATTGAATATATTTTTGCTCTTTTTTAGACCGTGGGGAACATGAATATGTGTTTCTACTGCAAATCTGAGCTCAGTGTCAAAAGTTACCTTTTTGGCTGAATTGAGCCCTACTGCCAATTCTAAGATACACTTTGGTCTAACTCCTCAGGGATCTCTCGTACTTGAAAATTGAATGTGTTTTGTGGTTTTCAGACCGTGGGGAACATGAATATGTGTTTCTACTGCAAATCTGAGCTCAGTGTCAAAAGTTACCTTTTTGGCTGAATTGAGCCCTTCTGCCAATTCTGAGATACACTTTGGTCTAACTCCTCAGGGAAAGCTCGTACTTGAAAATTGAATGTGTTTTTGCGCTTTTCAGACTGTGGTTAACATTAATATGTGTTTCTTCTGCAAATCTGAGCTCTGTGTCTAAAGATTTTTCTGGCTGAATTGAATTCAGTTCTGAAATACAGTCTGCACTTTGATCTAACTCCTCAGGGAAAGCTCGTACTTGAAAATTGAATGTGTTTTTCCGCTTTTCAGATTGTGGTTAACATTAATATGTGTTTCTTCTGCAATCCTGAGCTCCGTGTCAAAAGTTAAGTTTTCTGGTTGAATTGAGCCCTACTGCCAATTCTGAGATACACTTTGGTCTAACTCCTCAGGGAAAGCTCGTACTTGAAAATTGAATGTGTTTTTGCGCTTTTCAAACTGTGGTTAACATGAATATGTGTTTCTTCTGCAAATCTGAGCTCTGTGTCAAAAGTTAAGTTTTCTGGTTGAATTGAGCCCTACTGCCAATTCTGAGATACACTTTGGTCTAACTCCTCAGGGAAAGCTCGTACTTGAAAATTGAATGTGTTTTTGCGCTTTTCAGACTGTGGTTAACATTAATACGTGTTTCTTCTGCAAATCTGAGCTCTGTGTCAAAAGTTACCTTTTTGGCTGAATTGAGCCCTACTGCCAATTCTGAGATGCACTTTGGTTTAATTCCTCAGGGAAAACTCTTACTTGAAAATTGAATATATTTTTGCTCTTTTTTAGACCGTGGGGAACATGAATATGTGTTTCTACTGCAAATCTGAGCTCAGTGTCAAAAGTTACCTTTTTGGCTGAATTGAGCCCTACTGCCAATTCTGAGATACACTTTGGTCTAACTCCTCAGGGATCTCTCGTACTTGAAAATTGAATGTGTTTTGTGGTTTTCAGACCGTGGGGAACATGAATATGTGTTTCTACTGCAAATCTGAGCTCAGTGTCAAAAGTTACCTTTTTGGCTGAATTGAGCCCTTCTGCCAATTCTGAGATACACTTTGGTCTAACTCCTCAGGGAAAGCTCGTACTTGAAAATTGAATGTGCTTTTGCTCTTTTTTAGACCGTGGGGAACAGGAATATGTGTTTCTTCTGCAAATCTGAGCTCTGTGTCAAACGTTACGTTTTCTGGTTGAATTGAGGCCTACTGCCAATTCTGAGATGCACTTTGGCCTAATTCCTCAGGGATCTCTGGTACTTGAAAATTGAATGTGTTTTGTGGTTTTCAGACCATGGGGAACATGAATATGTGTTTCTACTGCAAATCTGAGCTCAGTGTCAAAAGTTACCTTTTTGGCTGAATTGAGCCCTTCTGCCAATTCTGAAATACACTTTGGTCTAACTCCTCAGGGAAAGCTCGTACTTGAAAATTGAATGTGTTTTTGCGCTTTTCAGACTGTGGTTAACATTAATATGTGTTTCTTCTGCAATCCTGAGCTCCGTGTCAAACGTTAAGTTTTCTGGTTGAATTGAGCCCTACTGCCAATTCTGAGATACACTTTGGTCTAACTCCTCAGGGAAAGCTCGTACTTGAAAATTGAATGTGTTTTTGCGCTTTTCAAACTGTGGTTAACATGAATATGTGTTTCTTCTGCAAATCTGAGCTCTGTGTCAAAAGTTAAGTTTTCTGGTTGAATTGAGCCCTACTGCCAATTCTGAGATACACTTTGGTCTAACTCCTCAGGGAAAGCACGTACTTGAAAATTGAATGTGTTTTTGAGCTTTTCAGACTGTGGTTAACATTAATACGTGTTTCTTCTGCAAATCTGAGCTCTGTGTCAAAAGTTACCTTTTTGGCTGAATTGAGCCCTACTGCCAATTCTGAGATAAACTTTGGTCTAATTCCTCAGGGAAAACTCTTACTTGAAAATTGAATATATTTTTGCTCTTTTTTAGACCGTGGGGAACATGAATATGTGTTTCTACTGCAAATCTGAGCTCAGTGTCAAAAGTTACCTTTTTGGCTGAATTGAGCCCTACTGCCAATTCTGAGATACACTTTGGTCTAACTCGTCAGGGATCTCTCGTACTTGAAAATTGAATGTGTTTTGTGGTTTTCAGACCGTGGGGAACATGAATATGTGTTTCTACTGCAAATCTGAGCTCAGTGTCAAAAGTTACCTTTTTGGCTGAATTGAGCCCTTCTGCCAATTCTGAGATACACTCTGGTCTAACTCCTCAGGGAAAGCTCGTACTTGAAAATTGAATGTGCTTTTGCGCTTTTCAGACTGTGGTTAACATTAATATGTGTTTCTTCTGCAAATCTGAGCTCTGTGTCTAAAGATTTTTCTGGCTGAATTGAATTCAGTTCTGAAATACAGTCTGCACTTTGATCTAACTCCTCAGGGAAAGCTCGTACTTGAAAATTGAATGTGTTTTTCCGCTTTTCAGATTGTGGTTAACATTAATATGTGTTTCTTCTGCAATCCTGAGCTCCGTGTCAAAAGTTAAGTTTTCTGGTTGAATTGAGCCCTACTGCCAATTCTGAGATACACTTTGGTCTAACTCCTCAGGGAAAGCTCGTACTTGAAAATTGAATGTGTTTTTGCGCTTTTCAAACTGTGGTTAACATTAATACGTGTTTCTTCTGCAAATCTGAGCTCTGTGTCAAAAGTTACCTTTTTGGCTGAATTGAGCCCTACTGCCAATTCTGAGATAAACTTTGGTTTAATTCCTCAGGGAAAACTCTTACTTGAAAATTGAATATATTTTTGCTCTTTTTTAGACCGTGGGGAACATGAATATGTGTTTCTACTGCAAATCTGAGCTCAGTGTCAAAAGTTACCTTTTTGGCTGAATTGAGCCCTACTGCCAATTCTGAGATACACTTTGGTCTAACTCCTCAGGGATCTCTCGTACTTGAAAATTGAATGTGTTTTGTGGTTTTCAGACCGTGGGGAACATGAATATGTGTTTCTACTGCAAATCTGAGCTCAGTGTCAAAAGTTACCTTTTTGGCTGAATTGAGCCCTTCTGCCAATTCTGACATACACTTTGGTCTAACTCCTCAGGGAAAGCTCGTACTTGAAAATTGAATGTGCTTTTGCTCTTTTTTAGACCGTGGTTAACATGAATATGTGTTTCTTCTGCAAATCTGAGCTCTGTGTCAAACGTTACGTTTTCTGGTTGAATTGAGGCCTACTGCCAATTCTGAGATGCACTTTGGCTTAATTCCTCAGGGATCTCTCGTACTTGAAAATTGAATGTGTTTTGTGGTTTTCAGACCATGGGGAACATGAATATGTGTTTCTACTGCAAATCTGAGCTCAGTGTCAAAAGTTACCTTTTTGGCTGAATTGAGCCCTTCTGCCAATTCGGAGATACACTTTGGTCTAACTCCTCAGGGAAAGCTCGTACTTGAACATTGAATGTGTTTTTGCGCTTTTCAGACTGTGGTTAACATTAATATGTGTTTCTTCTGCAAATCTGAGCTCTGTGTCTAAAGATTTTTCTGGCTGAATTGAATTCAGTTCTGAAATACAGTCTGCACTTTGGTCTAACTCTTCAGGGAAAGCTCGTACTTGAAAATTGAATGTGTTTTTCCGCTTTTCAGATTGTGGTTAACATTAATATGTGTTTCTTCTGCAATCCTGAGCTCCGTGTCAAAAGTTAAGTTTTCTGGTTGAATTGAGCCCTACTGCCAATTCTGAGATACACTTTGGTCTAACTCCTCAGGGAAAGCTCGTACTTGAAAATTGAATGTGTTTTTGCGCTTTTCAGACTGTGGTTAACATGAATATGTGTTCCTTCTGCAAATCTGAGCTCTGTGTCAAAAGTTAAGTTTTCTGGTTGAATTGAGCCCTACTGCCAATTCTGAGATACACTTTGGTCTAACTCCTCAGGGAAAGCTCGTACTTGAAAATTGAATGTGTTTTTGCGCTTTTCAGACTGTGGTTAACATTAATACGTGTTTCTTCGGCAAATCTGAGCTGTGTGTCAAAAGTTACCTTTTTGGCTGAATTGAGCCCTTCTGCCAATTCTGAGATACACTTTGGTCTAACTCCTCAGGGAAAGCTCGTACTTGAAAATTGAATGTGTTTTTGCGCTTTTCAGACTGTGGTTAACATTAATACGTGTTTCTTCTGCAAATCTGAGCTCTGTGTCAAAAGTTACCTTTTTGGCTGAATTGAGCCCTACTGCCAATTCTGAGATACACTTTGGTCTAACTCCTCAGGGATCTCTCGTACTTGAAAATTGAATGTGTTTTGTGGTTTTCAGACCGTGGGGAACATGAATATGTGTTTCTACTGCAAATCTGAGCTCAGTGTCAAAAGTTACCTTTTTGGCTGAATTGAGCCCTTCTGCCAATTCTGACATACACTTTGGTCTAACTCCTCAGGGAAAGCTCGTACTTGAAAATTGAATGTGCTTTTGCTCTTTTTTAGACCGTGGGGAACAGGAATATGTGTTTCTTCTGCAAATCTGAGCTCTGTGTCAAACGTTACGTTTTCTGGTTGAATTGAGGCCTACTGCCAATTCTGAGATGCACTTTGGCTTACTTCCTCAGGGATCTCTCGTACTTGAAAATTGAATGTGTTTTGTGGTTTTCAGACCATGGGGAACATGAATATGTGTTTCTACTGCAAATCTGAGCTCAGTGTCAAAAGTTACCTTTTTGGCTGAATTGAGCCCTTCTGCCAATTCTGACATACACTTTGGTCTAACTCCTCAGGGAAAGCTCGTACTTGAAAATTGAATGTGCTTTTGCTCTTTTTTAGACCGTGGGGAACAGGAATATGTGTTTCTTCTGCAAATCTGAGCTCTGTGTCAAACGTTACGTTTTCTGGTTGAATTGAGGCCTACTGCCAATTCTGAGATGCACTTTGGCTTAATTCCTCAGGGATCTCTCGTACTTGAAAATTGAATGTGTTTTGTGGTTTTCAGACCATGGGGAACATGAATATGTGTTTCTACTGCAAATCTGAGCTCAGTGTCAAAAGTTACCTTTTTGGCTGAATTGAGCCCTTCTGCCAATTCGGAGATACACTTTGGTCTAACTCCTCAGGGAAAGCTCGTACTTGAACATTGAATGTGTTTTTGCGCTTTTCAGACTGTGGTTAACATTAATATGTGTTTCTTCTGCAAATCTGAGCTCTGTGTCTAAAGATTTTTCTGGCTGAATTGAATTCAGTTCTGAAATACAGTCTGCACTTTGGTCTAACTCTTCAGGGAAAGCTCGTACTTGAAAATTGAATGTGTTTTTCCGCTTTTCAGATTGTGGTTAACATTAATATGTGTTTCTTCTGCAATCCTGAGCTCCGTGTCAAAAGTTAAGTTTTCTGGTTGAATTGAGCCCTACTGCCAATTCTGAGATACACTTTGGTCTAACTCCTCAGGGAAAGCTCGTACTTGAAAATTGAATGTGTTTTTGCGCTTTTCAGACTGTGGTTAACATGAATATGTGTTCCTTCTGCAAATCTGAGCTCTGTGTCAAAAGTTAAGTTTTCTGGTTGAATTGAGCCCTACTGCCAATTCTGAGATACACTTTGGTCTAACTCCTCAGGGAAAGCTCGTACTTGAAAATTGAATGTGTTTTTGCCCTTTTCAGACTGTGGTTAACATTAATACGTGTTTCTTCTGCAAATCTGAGCTCTGTGTCAAAAGTTACCTTTTTGGCTGAATTGAGCCCTACTGCCAATTCTGAGATAAACTTTGGTCTAATTCCTCAGGGAAAACTCTTACTTGAAAATTGAATATATATTTGCTCTTTTTTAGACCGTGGGGAACATGAATATGTGTTTCTACTGCAAATCTGAGGTCAGTGTCAAAAGTTACCTTTTTGGCTGAATTGAGCCCTACTGCCAATTCTGAGATACACTTTGGTCTAACTCCTCAGGGATCTCTCGTACTTGAAAATTGAATGTGTTTTGTGGTTTTCAGACCGTGGGGAACATGAATATGTGTTTCTACTGCAAATCTGAGCTCAGTGTCAAAAGTTACCTTTTTGGCTGAATTGAGCCCTTCTGCCAATTCTGACATACACTTTGGTCTAACTCCTCAGGGAAAGCTCGTACTTGAAAATTGAATGTGCTTTTGCTCTTTTTTAGACCGTGGGGAACAGGAATATGTGTTTCTTCTGCAAATCTGAGCTCTGTGTCAAACGTTACGTTTTCTGGTTGAATTGAGGCCTACTGCCAATTCTGAGATGCACTTTGGCTTAATTCCTCAGGGATCTCTGGTACTTGAAAATTGAATGTGTTTTGTGGTTTTCAGACCATGGGGAACATGAATATGTGTTTCTACTGCAAATCTGAGCTCAGTGTCAAAAGTTACCTTTTTGGCTGAATTGAGCCCTTCTGCCAATTCGGAGATACACTTTGGTCTAACTCCTCAGGGAAAGCTCGTACTTGAACATTGAATGTGTTTTTGCGCTTTTCAGACTGTGGTTAACATTAATATGTGTTTCTTCTGCAAATCTGAGCTCTGTGTCTAAAGATTTTTCTGGCTGAATTGAATTCAGTTCTGAAATACAGTCTGCACTTTGGTCTAACTCTTCAGGGAAAGCTCGTACTTGAAAATTGAATGTGTTTTTCCGCTTTTCAGATTGTGGTTAACATTAATATGTGTTTCTTCTGCAATCCTGAGCTCCGTGTCAAAAGTTAAGTTTTCTGGTTGAATTGAGCCCTACTGCCAATTCTGAGATACACTTTGGTCTAACTCCTCAGGGAAAGCTCGTACTTGAAAATTGAATGTGTTTTTGCGCTTTTCAGACTGTGGTTAACATGAATATGTGTTCCTTCTGCAAATCTGAGCTCTGTGTCAAAAGTTAAGTTTTCTGGTTGAATTGAGCCCTACTGCCAATTCTGAGATACACTTTGGTCTAACTCCTCAGGGAAAGCTCGTACTTGAAAATTGAATGTGTTTTTGCGCTTTTCAGACTGTGGTTAACATTAATACGTGTTTCTTCGGCAAATCTGAGCTGTGTGTCAAAAGTTACCTTTTTGGCTGAATTGAGCCCTTCTGCCAATTCTGAGATACACTTTGGTCTAACTCCTCAGGGAAAGCTCGTACTTGAAAATTGAATGTGTTTTTCCGCTTTTCAGACTGTGGTTAACATTAATATGTGTTTCTTCTGCAAATCTGAGCTCCGTGTCAAAAGTTAAGTTTTCTGGTTGAATTGAGCCCTACTGCCAATTCTGAGATACACTTTGGTCTAACTCCTCAGGGAAAGCTCGTACTTGAAAATTGAATGTGTTTTTGCGCTTTTCAGACTGTGGTTAACATGAATATGTGTTCCTTCTGCAAATCTGAGCTCTGTGTCAAAAGTTAAGTTTTCTGGTTGAATTGAGCCCTACTGCCAATTCTGAGATACATTTTGGTCTAACTCCTCAGGGAAAGCTCGTACTTGAAAATTGAATGTGTTTTTGGCTTTTTGGAGCGTGGGGATCATGAATATGTGTTGCTTCTGTAAATCTGAGCTCTGTGTCTAAAGTTTTTTGTGGCTGAATTGAATCCAGTTCTGAAATACAGTCTACACTTTGGTCCAACTCCTCAGGGAAAGCTCGTACTTGAAAATTGAATGTGTTTTTGCCCTTTTCAGACTGTGGTTAACATTAATATGTGTTTCTTCTGCAAATCTGAGCTCTGTGTCAAAAGTTAAGTTTTCTGGTTGAATTGAGCCCTACTGCCAATTCTGAGATAAACTTTGGTCTAATTCCTCAGGGAAAACTCTTACTTGAAAATTGAATATATTTTTGCTCTTTTTTAGACCGTGGGGAACATGAATATGTGTTTCTACTGCAAATCTGAGCTCAGTGTCAAAAGTTACCTTTTTGGCTGAATTGTGCCCTACTGCCAATTCTGAGATACACTTTGGTCTAACTCCTCAGGGATCTCTCGTACTTGAAAATTGAATGTGTTTTGTGGTTTTCAGACCGTGGGGAACATGAATATGTGTTTCTACTGCAAATCTGAGCTCAGTGTCAAAAGTTACCTTTTTGGCTGAATTGAGCCCTTCTGCCAATTCTGAGATACACTTTGGTCTAACTCCTCAGGGAAAGCTCGTACTTGAAAATTGAATGTGCTTTTGCTCTTTTTTAGACCGTGGGGAACCGGAATATGTGTTTCTTCTGCAAATCTGAGCTCTGTGTCAAACGTTACGTTTTCTGGTTGAATTGAGGCCTACTGCCAATTCTGAGATGCACTTTGGCCTAATTCCTCAGGGATCTCTGGTACTTGAAAATTGAATGTGTTTTGTGGTTTTCAGACCATGGGGAACATGAATATGTGTTTCTACTGCAAATCTGAGCTCAGTGTCAAAAGTTACCTTTTTGGCTGAATTGAGCCCTTCTGCCAATTCTGAGATACACTTTGGTCTAACTCCTCAGGGAAAGCTCGTACTTGAAAATTGAATGTGTTTTTGCGCTTTTCAGACTGTGGTTAACATTAATATGTGTTTCTTCTGCAAATCTGAGCTCTGTGTCAAAAGTTAAGTTTTCTGGTTGAATTGTGCCCTACTGCCAATTCTGAGATAAACTTTGGTCTAATTCCTCAGGGAAAACTCTTACTTGAAAATTGAATGTATTTTTGTTCTTTTTTAGACCGTGGGGAACATGAATATGTGTTTCTTCTGCAAATCTGAGCTCAGTGTCAAAAGTTACCTTTTTGGCTCAATTGTGCCCTACTGCCAATTCTGAGATACACTTTGGTCTAACTCCTCAGGGAAAGCTCGTACTTGAAAATTGAATGTGTTTTTGCGCTTTTCAGACTGTGGTTAACATGAATATGTGTTCCTTCTGCAAATCTGAGCTCTGTGTCAAAAGTTAAGTTTTCTGGTTGAATTGAGCCCTACTGCCAATTCTGAGATACATTTTGGTCTAACTCCTCAGGGAAAGCTCGTACTTGAAAATTGAATGTGTTTTTGGCTTTTTGGAGCGTGGGGATCATGAATATGTGCTGCTTCTGTAAATCTGAGCTCTGTGTCTAAAGTTTTTTGTGGCTGAATTGAATCCAGTTCTGAAATACAGTCTACACTTTGGTCCAACTCCTCAGGGAAAGCTCGTACTTGAAAATTGAATGTGTTTTTGCCCTTTTCAGACTGTGGTTAACATTAATATGTGTTTCTTGTGCAAATCTGAGCTCTGTGTCAAAAGTTAAGTTTTCTGGTTGAATTGAGCCCTACTGCCAATTCTGAGATAAACTTTGGTCTAATTCCTCAGGGAAAACTCTTACTTGAAAATTGAATATATTTTTGCTCTTTTTTAGACCGTGGGGAACATGAATATGTGTTTCTACTGCAAATCTGAACTCAGTGTCAAAAGTTACCTTTTTGGCTCAATTGTGCCCTACTGCCAATTCTGAGATACACTTTGGTCTAACTCCTCAGGAATCTCTCGTACTTGAAAATTGAATGTGTTTTGTGGTTTTCAGACCGTGGGGAACATGAATATGTTTTTGTACTGCAAATCTGAGCTCAGTGTCAAAAGTTACCTTTTTGGCTGAATTGAGCCCTTCTGCCAATTCTGAGATACACTTTGGTCTAACTCCTCAGGGAAAGCTCGTACTTGAAAATTGAATGTGCTTTTGCTCTTTTTTAGACCGTGGGGAACCGGAATATGTGTTTCTTCTGCAAATCTGAGCTCTGTGTCAAACGTTACGTTTTCTGGTTGAATTGAGGCCTACTGCCAATTCTGAGATGCACTTTGGCCTAATTCCTCAGGGATCTCTGGTACTTGAAAATTGAATGTGTTTTGTGGTTTTCAGACCATGGGGAACATGAATATGTGTTTCTACTGCAAATCTGAGCTCAGTGTCAAAAGTTACCTTTTTGGCTGAATTGAGCCCTTCTGCCAATTCGGAGATACACTTTGGTCTAACTCCTCAGGGAAAGCTCGTACTTGAACATTGAATGTGTTTTTGCGCTTTTCAGACTGTGGTTAACATTAATATGTGTTTCTTCTGCAAATCTGAGCTCTGTGTCTAAAGATTTTTCTGGCTGAATTGAATTCAGTTCTGAAATACAGTCTGCACTTTGGTCTAACTCTTCAGGGAAAGCTCGTACTTGAAAATTGAATGTGTTTTTCCGCTTTTCAGATTGTGGTTAACATTAATATGTGTTTCTTCTGCAATCCTGAGCTCCGTGTCAAAAGTTAAGTTTTCTGGTTGAATTGAGCCCTACTGCCAATTCTGAGATACACTTTGGTCTAACTCCTCAGGGAAAGCTCGTACTTGAAAATTGAATGTGTTTTTGCGCTTTTCAGACTGTGGTTAACATGAATATGTGTTCCTTCTGCAAATCTGAGCTCTGTGTCAAAAGTTAAGTTTTCTGGTTGAATTGAGCCCTACTGCCAATTCTGAGATACACTTTGGTCTAACTCCTCAGGGAAAGCTCGTACTTGAAAATTGAATGTGTTTTTGCGCTTTTCAGACTGTGGTTAACATTAATACGTGTTTCTTCGGCAAATCTGAGCTGTGTGTCAAAAGTTACCTTTTTGGCTGAATTGAGCCCTTCTGCCAATTCTGAGATACACTTTGGTCTAACTCCTCAGGGAAAGCTCGTACTTGAAAATTGAATGTGTTTTTCCGCTTTTCAGACTGTGGTTAACATTAATATGTGTTTCTTCTGCAAATCTGAGCTCCGTGTCAAAAGTTAAGTTTTCTGGTTGAATTGAGCCCTACTGCCAATTCTGAGATACACTTTGGTCTAACTCCTCAGGGAAAGCTCGTACTTGAAAATTGAATGTGTTTTTGCGCTTTTCAGACTGTGGTTAACATGAATATGTGTTCCTTCTGCAAATCTGAGCTCTGTGTCAAAAGTTAAGTTTTCTGGTTGAATTGAGCCCTACTGCCAATTCTGAGATACATTTTGGTCTAACTCCTCAGGGAAAGCTCGTACTTGAAAATTGAATGTGTTTTTGGCTTTTTGGAGCGTGGGGATCATGAATATGTGTTGCTTCTGTAAATCTGAGCTCTGTGTCTAAAGTTTTTTGTGGCTGAATTGAATCCAGTTCTGAAATACAGTCTACACTTTGGTCCAACTCCTCAGGGAAAGCTCGTACTTGAAAATTGAATGTGTTTTTGCCCTTTTCAGACTGTGGTTAACATTAATATGTGTTTCTTCTGCAAATCTGAGCTCTGTGTCAAAAGTTAAGTTTTCTGGTTGAATTGAGCCCTACTGCCAATTCTGAGATAAACTTTGGTCTAATTCCTCAGGGAAAACTCTTACTTGAAAATTGAATATATTTTTGCTCTTTTTTAGACCGTGGGGAACATGAATATGTGTTTCTACTGCAAATCTGAGCTCAGTGTCAAAAGTTACCTTTTTGGCTGAATTGTGCCCTACTGCCAATTCTGAGATACACTTTGGTCTAACTCCTCAGGGATCTCTCGTACTTGAAAATTGAATGTGTTTTGTGGTTTTCAGACCGTGGGGAACATGAATATGTGTTTCTACTGCAAATCTGAGCTCAGTGTCAAAAGTTACCTTTTTGGCTGAATTGAGCCCTTCTGCCAATTCTGAGATACACTTTGGTCTAACTCCTCAGGGAAAGCTCGTACTTGAAAATTGAATGTGCTTTTGCTCTTTTTTAGACCGTGGGGAACCGGAATATGTGTTTCTTCTGCAAATCTGAGCTCTGTGTCAAACGTTACGTTTTCTGGTTGAATTGAGGCCTACTGCCAATTCTGAGATGCACTTTGGCCTAATTCCTCAGGGATCTCTGGTACTTGAAAATTGAATGTGTTTTGTGGTTTTCAGACCATGGGGAACATGAATATGTGTTTCTACTGCAAATCTGAGCTCAGTGTCAAAAGTTACCTTTTTGGCTGAATTGAGCCCTTCTGCCAATTCTGAGATACACTTTGGTCTAACTCCTCAGGGAAAGCTCGTACTTGAAAATTGAATGTGTTTTTGCGCTTTTCAGACTGTGGTTAACATTAATATGTGTTTCTTCTGCAAATCTGAGCTCTGTGTCAAAAGTTAAGTTTTCTGGTTGAATTGTGCCCTACTGCCAATTCTGAGATAAACTTTGGTCTAATTCCTCAGGGAAAACTCTTACTTGAAAATTGAATGTATTTTTGTTCTTTTTTAGACCGTGGGGAACATGAATATGTGTTTCTTCTGCAAATCTGAGCTCAGTGTCAAAAGTTACCTTTTTGGCTCAATTGTGCCCTACTGCCAATTCTGAGATACACTTTGGTCTAACTCCTCAGGGAAAGCTCGTACTTGAAAATTGAATGTGTTTTTGCGCTTTTCAGACTGTGGTTAACATGAATATGTGTTCCTTCTGCAAATCTGAGCTCTGTGTCAAAAGTTAAGTTTTCTGGTTGAATTGAGCCCTACTGCCAATTCTGAGATACATTTTGGTCTAACTCCTCAGGGAAAGCTCGTACTTGAAAATTGAATGTGTTTTTGGCTTTTTGGAGCGTGGGGATCATGAATATGTGCTGCTTCTGTAAATCTGAGCTCTGTGTCTAAAGTTTTTTGTGGCTGAATTGAATCCAGTTCTGAAATACAGTCTACACTTTGGTCCAACTCCTCAGGGAAAGCTCGTACTTGAAAATTGAATGTGTTTTTGCCCTTTTCAGACTGTGGTTAACATTAATATGTGTTTCTTGTGCAAATCTGAGCTCTGTGTCAAAAGTTAAGTTTTCTGGTTGAATTGAGCCCTACTGCCAATTCTGAGATAAACTTTGGTCTAATTCCTCAGGGAAAACTCTTACTTGAAAATTGAATATATTTTTGCTCTTTTTTAGACCGTGGGGAACATGAATATGTGTTTCTACTGCAAATCTGAACTCAGTGTCAAAAGTTACCTTTTTGGCTCAATAGTGCCCTACTGCCAATTCTGAGATACACTTTGGTCTAACTCCTCAGGGATCTCTCGTACTTGAAAATTGAATGTGTTTTGTGGTTTTCAGACCGTGGGGAACATGAATATGTTTTTGTACTGCAAATCTGAGCTCAGTGTCAAAAGTTACCTTTTTGGCTGAATTGAGCCCTTCTGCCAATTCTGAGATACACTTTGGTCTAACTCCTCAGGGAAAGCTCGTACTTGAAAATTGAATGTGCTGTTGCTCTTTTTTAGACCGTGGGGAACCGGAATATGTGTTTCTTCTGCAAATCTGAGCTCTGTGTCAAACGTTACGTTTTCTGGTTGCATTGAGGCCTACTGCCAATTCTGAGATGCACTTTGGCCTAATTCCTCAGGGATCTCTGGTACTTGAAAATTGAATGTGTTTTGTGGTTTTCAGACCATGGGGAACATGAATATGTGTTTCTACTGCAAATCTGAGCTCAGTGTCAAAAGTTACCTTTTTGGCTGAATTGAGCCCTTCTGCCAATTCTGAGATACACTTTGGTCTAACTCCTCAGGGAAAGCTCGTACTTGAAAATTGAATGTGTTTTTGCGCTTTTCAGACTGTGGTTAACATTAATATGTGTTTCTTCTGCAAATCTGAGCTCTGTGTCAAAAGTTAAGTTTTCTGGTTGAATTGTGCCCTACTGCCAATTCTGAGATAAACTTTGGTCTAATTCCTCAGGGAAAACTCTTACTTGAAAATTGAATGTATTTTTGTTCTTTTTTAGACCGTGGGGAACATGAATATGTGTTTCTTCTGCAAATCTGAGCTCAGTGTCAAAAGTTACCTTTTTGGCTCAATTGTGCCCTACTGCCAATTCTGAGATACACTTTGGTCTAACTCCTCAGGGAAAGCTCGTACTTGAAAATTGAATGTGTTTTTGCGCTTTTCAGACTGTGGTTAACATGAATATGTGTTCCTTCTGCAAATCTGAGCTCTGTGTCAAAAGTTAAGTTTTCTGGTTGAATTGAGCCCTACTGCCAATTCTGAGATACATTTTGGTCTAACTCCTCAGGGAAAGCTCGTACTTGAAAATTGAATGTGTTTTTGGCTTTTTGGAGCGTGGGGATCATGAATATGTGCTGCTTCTGTAAATCTGAGCTCTGTGTCTAAAGTTTTTTGTGGCTGAATTGAATCCAGTTCTGAAATACAGTCTACACTTTGGTCCAACTCCTCAGGGAAAGCTCGTACTTGAAAATTGAATGTGTTTTTGCCCTTTTCAGACTGTGGTTAACATTAATATGTGTTTCTTGTGCAAATCTGAGCTCTGTGTCAAAAGTTAAGTTTTCTGGTTGAATTGAGCCCTACTGCCAATTCTGAGATAAACTTTGGTCTAATTCCTCAGGGAAAACTCTTACTTGAAAATTGAATATATTTTTGCTCTTTTTTAGACCGTGGGGAACATGAATATGTGTTTCTACTGCAAATCTGAACTCAGTGTCAAAAGTTACCTTTTTGGCTCAATAGTGCCCTACTGCCAATTCTGAGATACACTTTGGTCTAACTCCTCAGGGATCTCTCGTACTTGAAAATTGAATGTGTTTTGTGGTTTTCAGACCGTGGGGAACATGAATATGTTTTTGTACTGCAAATCTGAGCTCAGTGTCAAAAGTTACCTTTTTGGCTGAATTGAGCCCTTCTGCCAATTCTGAGATACACTTTGGTCTAACTCCTCAGGGAAAGCTCGTACTTGAAAATTGAATGTGCTGTTGCTCTTTTTTAGACCGTGGGGAACCGGAATATGTGTTTCTTCTGCAAATCTGAGCTCTGTGTCAAACGTTACGTTTTCTGGTTGAATTGAGGCCTACTGCCAATTCTGAGATAAACTTTGGTCTAATTCCTCAGGGAAAACTCTTACTTGAAAATTGAATGTATTTTTGTTCTTTTTTAGACCGTGGGGAACATGAATATGTGTTTCTTCTGCAAATCTGAGCTCAGTGTCAAAAGTTACCTTTTTGGCTCAATTGTGCCCTACTGCCAATTCTGAGATACACTTTGGTCTAACTCCTCAGGGAAAGCTCGTACTTGAAAATTGAATGTGTTTTTGCGCTTTTCAGACTGTGGTTAACATGAATATGTGTTCCTTCTGCAAATCTGAGCTCTGTGTCAAAAGTTAAGTTTTCTGGTTGAATTGAGCCCTACTGCCAATTCTGAGATACATTTTGGTCTAACTCCTCAGGGAAAGCTCGTACTTGAAAATTGAATGTGTTTTTGGCTTTTTGGAGCGTGGGGATCATGAATATGTGCTGCTTCTGTAAATCTGAGCTCTGTGTCTAAAGTTTTTTGTGGCTGAATTGAATCCAGTTCTGAAATACAGTCTACACTTTGGTCCAACTCCTCAGGGAAAGCTCGTACTTGAAAATTGAATGTGTTTTTGCCCTTTTCAGACTGTGGTTAACATTAATATGTGTTTCTTGTGCAAATCTGAGCTCTGTGTCAAAAGTTAAGTTTTCTGGTTGAATTGAGCCCTACTGCCAATTCTGAGATAAACTTTGGTCTAATTCCTCAGGGAAAACTCTTACTTGAAAATTGAATATATTTTTGCTCTTTTTTAGACCGTGGGGAACATGAATATGTGTTTCTACTGCAAATCTGAACTCAGTGTCAAAAGTTACCTTTTTGGCTCAATAGTGCCCTACTGCCAATTCTGAGATACACTTTGGTCTAACTCCTCAGGGATCTCTCGTACTTGAAAATTGAATGTGTTTTGTGGTTTTCAGACCGTGGGGAACATGAATATGTTTTTGTACTGCAAATCTGAGCTCAGTGTCAAAAGTTACCTTTTTGGCTGAATTGAGCCCTTCTGCCAATTCTGAGATACACTTTGGTCTAACTCCTCAGGGAAAGCTCGTACTTGAAAATTGAATGTGCTGTTGCTCTTTTTTAGACCGTGGGGAACCGGAATATGTGTTTCTTCTGCAAATCTGAGCTCTGTGTCAAACGTTACGTTTTCTGGTTGAATTGAGGCCTACTGCCAATTCTGAGATGCACTTTGGCCTAATTCCTCAGGGATCTCTCGTACTTGAAAATTGAATGTGTTTTGTGGTTTTCAGACCATGGGGAACATGAATATGTGTTTCTACTGCAAATCTGAGCTCAGTGTCAAAAGTTACCTTTTTGGCTGAATTGAGCCCTTCTGCCAATTCTGAGATACACTTTGGTCTAACTCCTCAGGGAAAGCTCGTACTTGAAAATTGAATGTGTTTTTGCGCTTTTCAGACTGTGGTTAACATTAATATGTGTTTCTTCTGCAAATCTGAGCTCAGTGTCAAAAGTTACCTTTTTGGCTCAATTGTGCCCTACTGCCAATTCTGAGATACACTTTGGTCTAAGTCCTCAGGGATCTCTCGTACTTGAAAATTGAATGTGTTTTGTGGTTTTCAGACCGTGGGGAACATGAATATGTGTTTCTTCTGCAAATCTGAGCTCTGGGTCAAAAGTTAAGTTTTCTGGTTGAATTGAGCCCTACTGCCAATTCTGAGATAAACTTTGGTCTAACTCCTCAGGGAAAGCTCGTACTTGAAAATTGAATGTGTTTTTGCTCTTTTTTAGACCGTGGGGAACATGAATATGTGTTTCTTCTGCAAATCTGAGCTCAGTGTCAAAAGTTACCTTTTTGGCTCAATTGTGCCCTACTGCCAATTCTGATATACACTTTGGTCTAACTCCTCAGGGAAAGCTCGTACTTGAAAATTGAATGTGTTTTTGGATTTTTAGACCGTGGGGATCATGAATATGTGTTGCTTCTGTAAATCTGAGCTCTGTGTCTAAAGATTTTTCTGGCTGAATTGAATTCAGTTCTGAAATACAGTCTGCACTTTGGTCTAACTCCTCAGGGAAAGCTCGTACTTGAAAATTGAATGTGTTTTTGCGCTTTTCAGACTGTGGTTAACATGAATATGTGTTTCTTCTGCAAATCTGAGCTCTGTGTCAAAAGTTCAGTTTTCTGGTTGAATTGAGCCCTACTGCCAATTCTGAGATACATTTTGGTCTAACTCCTCAGGGAAAGCTCGTACTTGAAAATTGAATGTGTTTTTGGCTTTTTGGAGCGTGGGGATCATGAATATGTGTTGCTTCTGTAAATCTGAGCTCTGTGTCTAAAGTTTTTTCTGGCTGAATTGAATCCAGTTCTGAAATACAGTCTACACTTTGGTCTAACTCCTCAGGGAAAGCTCGTACTTGAAAATTGAAGGTGTTTTTGCGCTTTTCAGACTGTGGTTAACATTAATACGTGTTTCTTCTGCAAATCTGAGCTCTGTGTCAAAAGTTACCTTTTTGCAGTAGAAACACATATTCATGTTCCCCATGTTGCTTCTGTAAATCTGAGCTCTGTGTCTAAAGTTTTTTCTGGGTGAATTGAATCCAGTTCTGAAATACAGTCTACACTTTGGTCTAACTCCTCAGGGAAAGCTCGTACTTGAAAATTGAAGGTGTTTTTGCGCTTTTCAGACTGTGGTTAACATTAATACGTGTTTCTTCTGCAAATCTGAGCTCTGTGTCAAAAGTTAAGTTTTCTGGTTGAATTGAGCCCTACTGCCAATTCTGAGATAAACTTTGGTCTAATTCCTCAGGGAAAACTCTTACTTGAAAATTGAATATATTTTTGCTCTTTTTTAGACCGTGGGGAACATGAATATGTGTTTCTACTGCAAATCTGAGCTCAGTGTCAAAAGTTACCTTTTTGGCTGAATTGTGCCCTACTGCCAATTCTGAGATACACTTTGGTCTAACTCCTCAGGGATCTCTCGTACTTGAAAATTGAATGTGTTTTGTGGTTTTCAGACCGTGGGGAACATGAATATGTGTTTCTACTGCAAATCTGAGCTCAGTGTCAAAAGTTACCTTTTTGGCTGAATTGAGCCCTTCTGCCAATTCTGAGATACACTTTGGTCTAACTCCTCAGGGAAAGCTCGTACTTGAAAATTGAATGTGCTTTTGCTTTTTTTTAGACCGTGGGGAACCGGAATATGTGTTTCTTCTGCAAATCTGAGCTCTGTGTCAAACGTTATGTTTTCTGGTTGAATTGAGGCCTACTGCCAATTCTGAGATGCACTTTGGCCTAATTCCTCAGGGATCTCTCGTACTTGAAAATTGAATGTGTTTTGTGGTTTTCAGACCATGGGGAACATGAATATGTGTTTCTACTGCAAATCTGAGCTCAGTGTCAAAAGTTACCTTTTTGGCTGAATTGAGCCCTTCTGCCAATTCTGAGATACACTTTGGTCTAACTCCTCAGGGAAAGCTCGTACTTGAAAATTGAATGTGTTTTTGCGCTTTTCAGACTGTGGTTAACATTAATATGTGTTTCTTCTGCAAATCTGAGCTCTGTGTCAAAAGTTAAGTTTTCTGGTTGAATTGTGCCCTACTGCCAATTCTGAGATAAACTTTGGTCTAATTCCTCAGGGAAAACTCTTACTTGAAAATTGAATGTATTTTTGTTCTTTTTTAGACCGTGGGGAACATGAATATGTGTTTCTTCTGAAAATCTGAGCTCAGTGTCAAAAGTTACCTTTTTGGCTCAATTGTGCCCTACTGCCAATTCTGAGATACACTTTGGTCTAACTCCTCAGGGAAAGATCGTACTTGACAATTGAATGTGTTTTGTGGTTTTCAGACCGTGGGGAACATGAATATGTGTTTCTTCTGCAAATCTGAGCTCTGTGTCAAAAGTTAAGTTTTCTGGTTGAATTGAGCCCTACTGCCAATTCTGAGATAAACTTTGGTCTAATTCCTCAGGGAAAACTCTTACTTGAAAATTGAATGTATTTTTGCTCTTTTTTAGACCGTGGGGAACATGAATATGTGTTTCTTCTGCAAATCTGAGCTCAGTGTCAAAAGTTACCTTTTTGGCTGAATTGTGCCCTACTGCCAATTCTGAGATACACTTTGGTCTAACTCCTCAGGGAAAGCTCGTACTTGAAAATTGAATGTGTTTTTGGCTTTTTGGAGCGTGGGGATCATGAATATGTGTTGCTTCTGTAAATCTGAGCTCTGTGTCTAAAGATTTTTCTGGCTGAATTGAATTCAGTTCTGAAATACAGTCTGCACTTTGGTCTAACTCCTCAGGGAAAGCTCGTACTTGAAAATTGAATGTGTTTTTGCGCTTTTCAGACTGTGGTTAACATTAATATGTGTTTCTTCTGCAAATCTGAGCTCTGTGTCAAAAGTTAAGTTTTCTGGTTGAATTGTGCCCTACTGCCAATTCTGAGATAAACTTTGGTCTAATTCCTCAGGGAAAACTCTTACTTGAAAATTGAATGTATTTTTGTTCTTTTTTAGACCGTGGGGAACATGAATATGTGTTTCTTCTGAAAATCTGAGCTCAGTGTCAAAAGTTACCTTTTTGGCTCAATTGTGCCCTACTGCCAATTCTGAGATACACTTTGGTCTAACTCCTCAGGGAAAGCTCGTACTTGAAAATTGAATGTGCTTTTGCTTTTTTTTAGACCGTGGGGAACCGGAATATGTGTTTCTTCTGCAAATCTGAGCTCTGTGTCAAACGTTATGTTTTCTGGTTGAATTGAGGCCTACTGCCAATTCTGAGATGCACTTTGGCCTAATTCCTCAGGGATCTCTCGTACTTGAAAATTGAATGTGTTTTGTGGTTTTCAGACCATAGGGAACATGAATATGTGTTTCTACTGCAAATCTGAGCTCAGTGTCAAAAGTTACCTTTTTGGCTGAATTGAGCCCTACTGCCAATTCTGAGATACACTTTGGTCTAACTCCTCAGGGAAAGCTCGTACTTGAAAATTGAATGTGTTTTTGCGCTTTTCAGACTGTGGTTAACATGAATATGTGTTTCTTCTGCAAATCTGAGCTCTGTGTCAAAAGTTAAGTTTTCTGGTTGAACTGAGCCCTACTGCCAATTCTGAGATACATTTTGGTCTAACTCCTCAGGGAAAGCTCGTACTTGAAAATTGAATGTGTTTTTGGCTTTTTGGAGCGTGGGGATCATGAATATATGTTGCTTCTGTAAATCTGAGCTCTGTGTCTAAAGTTTTTTCTGGCTGAATTGAATCCAGTTCTGAAATACAGTCTACACTTTGGTCCAACTCCTCAGGGAAAGCTCGTACTTGACAATTGAATGTGTTTTTGCCCTTTTCAGGCCGTGGTTAACATTAATATGTGTTTCTTCTGCAAATCTGAGCTCTGTGTCAAAAGTTAAGTTTTCTGGTTGAATTGAGCCCTACTGCCAATTCTGAGATAAACTTTGGTCTAATTCCTCAGGGAAAACTCTTACTTGAAAATTGAATATATTTTTGCTCTTTTTTAGACCGTGGGGAACATGAATATGTGTTTCTACTGCAAATCTGAGCTCAGTGTCAAAAGTTACCTTTTTGGCTGAATTGTGCCCTACTGCCAATTCTGAGATACACTTTGGTCTAACTCCTCAGGGATCTCTCGTACTTGAAAATTGAATGTGTTTTGTGGTTTTCAGACCGTGGGGAACATGAATATGTGTTTCTTCTGCAAATCTGAGCTCTGTGTCAAAAGTTAAGTTTTCTGGTTGAATTGAGCCCTACTGCCAATTCTGAGATAAACTTTGGTCTAATTCCTCAGGGAAAACTCTTACTTGAAAATTGAATGTATTTTTGCTCTTTTTTAGACCGTGGGGAACATGAATATGTGTTTCTACTGCAAATCTGAGCTCAGTGTCAAAAGTTACCTTTTTGGCTGAATTGTGCCCTACTGCCAATTCTGAGATACACTTTGGTCTAACTCCTCAGGGAAAGCTCGTACTTGGAAATTGAATGTGTTTTGTGGTTTTCAGACCGTGGGGAACATGAATATGTGTTTCTTCTGCAAATCTGAGCTCTGTGTCAAAAGTTAAGTTTTCTGGTTGAATTGAGCCCTACTGCCAATTCTGAGATAAACTTTGGTCTAATTCCTCAGGGAAAACTCTTACTTGAAAATTGAATGTATTTTTGCTCTTTTTTAGACCGTGGGGAACATGAATATGTGTTTCTACTGCAAATCTGAGCTCAGTGTCAAAAGTTACCTTTTTGGCTGAATTGTGCCCTACTGCCAATTCTGAGATACACTTTGGTCTAACTCCTCAGGGAAAGATCGTACTTGACAATTGAATGTGTTTTGTGGTTTTCAGACCGTGGGGAACATGAATATGTGTTTCTTCTGCAAATCTGAGCTCTGTGTCAAAAGTTAAGTTTTCTGGTTGAATTGAGCCCTACTGCCAATTCTGAGATAAACTTTGGTCTAATTCCTCAGGGAAAACTCTTACTTGAAAATTGAATGTATTTTTGCTCTTTTTTAGACCGTGGGGAACATGAATATGTGTTTCTTCTGCAAATCTGAGCTCAGTGTCAAAAGTTACCTTTTTGGCTGAATTGTGCCCTACTGCCAATTCTGAGATACACTTTGGTCTAACTCCTCAGGGAAAGCTCGTACTTGAAAATTGAATGTGTTTTTGGCTTTTTGGAGCGTGGGGATCATGAATATGTGTTGCTTCTGTAAATCTGAGCTCTGTGTCTAAAGATTTTTCTGGCTGAATTGAATTCAGTTCTGAAATACAGTCTGCACTTTGGTCTAACTCCTCAGGGAAAGCTCGTACTTGAAAATTGAATGTGTTTTTGCGCTTTTCAGACTGTGGTTAACATTAATATGTGTTTCTTCTGCAAATCTGAGCTCTGTGTCAAAAGTTAAGTTTTCTGGTTGAATTGTGCCCTACTGCCAATTCTGAGATAAACTTTGGTCTAATTCCTCAGGGAAAACTCTTACTTGAAAATTGAATGTATTTTTGTTCTTTTTTAGACCGTGGGGAACATGAATATGTGTTTCTTCTGAAAATCTGAGCTCAGTGTCAAAAGTTACCTTTTTGGCTCAATTGTGCCCTACTGCCAATTCTGAGATACACTTTGGTCTAACTCCTCAGGGAAAGCTCGTACTTGAAAATTGAATGTGCTTTTGCTTTTTTTTAGACCGTGGGGAACCGGAATATGTGTTTCTTCTGCAAATCTGAGCTCTGTGTCAAACGTTATGTTTTCTGGTTGAATTGAGGCCTACTGCCAATTCTGAGATGCACTTTGGCCTAATTCCTCAGGGATCTCTCGTACTTGAAAATTGAATGTGTTTTGTGGTTTTCAGACCATAGGGAACATGAATATGTGTTTCTACTGCAAATCTGAGCTCAGTGTCAAAAGTTACCTTTTTGGCTGAATTGAGCCCTACTGCCAATTCTGAGATACACTTTGGTCTAACTCCTCAGGGAAAGCTCGTACTTGAAAATTGAATGTGTTTTTGCGCTTTTCAGACTGTGGTTAACATGAATATGTGTTTCTTCTGCAAATCTGAGCTCTGTGTCAAAAGTTAAGTTTTCTGGTTGAATTGAGCCCTACTGCCAATTCTGAGATACATTTTGGTCTAACTCCTCAGGGAAAGCTCGTACTTGAAAATTGAATGTGTTTTTGGCTTTTTGGAGCGTGGGGATCATGAATATATGTTGCTTCTGTAAATCTGAGCTCTGTGTCTAAAGTTTTTTCTGGCTGAATTGAATCCAGTTCTGAAATACAGTCTACACTTTGGTCCAACTCCTCAGGGAAAGCTCGTACTTGACAATTGAATGTGTTTTTGCCCTTTTCAGGCTGTGGTTAACATTAATATGTGTTTCTTCTGCAAATCTGAGCTCTGTGTCAAAAGTTAAGTTTTCTGGTTGAATTGAGCCCTACTGCCAATTCTGAGATAAACTTTGGTCTAATTCCTCAGGGAAAACTCTTACTTGAAAATTGAATATATTTTTGCTCTTTTTTAGACCGTGGGGAACATGAATATGTGTTTCTACTGCAAATCTGAGCTCAGTGTCAAAAGTTACCTTTTTGGCTGAATTGTGCCCTACTGCCAATTCTGAGATACACTTTGGTCTAACTCCTCAGGGATCTCTCGTACTTGAAAATTGAATGTGTTTTGTGGTTTTCAGACCGTGGGGAACATGAATATGTGTTTCTTCTGCAAATCTGAGCTCTGTGTCAAAAGTTAAGTTTTCTGGTTGAATTGAGCCCTACTGCCAATTCTGAGATAAACTTTGGTCTAACTCCTCAGGGAAAGCTCGTACTTGAAAATTGAATGTGTTTTTGCTCTTTTTTAGACCGTGGGGAACATGAATATGTGTTTCTTCTGCAAATCTGAGCTCAGTGTCAAAAGTTACCTTTTTGGCTCAATTGTGCCCTACTGCCAATTCTGAGATACACTTTGGTCTAACTCCTCAGGGAAAGCTCGTACTTGAAAATTGAATGTGTTTTGTGGTTTTCAGACCGTGGGGAACATGAATATGTGTTTCTTCTGCAAATCTGAGCTCTGTCTCAAAAGTTAAGTTTTCTGGTTGAATTGAGCCCTACTGCCAATTCTGAGATAAACTTTGGTCTAATTCCTCAGGGAAAACTCTTACTTGAAAATTGAATGTATTTTTGCTCTTTTTTAGACCGTGGGGAACATGAATATGTGTTTCTACTGCAAATCTGAGCTCAGTGTCAAAAGTTACCTTTTTGGCTGAATTGTGCCCTACTGCCAATTCTGAGATACACTTTGGTCTAACTCCTCAGGGAAAGCTCGTACTTGGAAATTGAATGTGTTTTTGGATTTTTAGACCGTGGGGATCATGAATATGTGTTGCTTCTGTAAATCTGAGCTCTGTGTCTAAAGATTTTTCTGGCTGAATTGAATTCAGTTCTGAAATACAGTCTGCACTTTGGTCTAACTCCTCAGGGAAAGCTCGTACTTGAAAATTGAATGTGTTTTTGCGCTTTTCAGACTGTGGTTAACATGAATATGTGTTTCTTCTGCAAATCTGAGCTCTGTGTCAAAAGTTCAGTTTTCTGGTTGAATTGAGCCCTACTGCCAATTCTGAGATACATTTTGGTCTAACTCCTCAGGGAAAGCTCGTACTTGAAAATTGAATGTGTTTTTGGCTTTTTGGAGCGTGGGGATCATGAATATGTGTTGCTTCTGTAAATCTGAGCTCTGTGTCTAAAGTTTTTTCTGGCTGAATTGAATCCAGTTCTGAAATACAGTCTACACTTTGGTCTAACTCCTCAGGGAAAGCTCGTACTTGAAAATTGAATGTGTTTTTGCGCTTTTCAGACTGTGGTTAACATTAATACGTGTTTCTTCTGCAAATCTGAGCTCTGTGTCAAAAGTTACCTTTTTGGCTGAATTGTGCCCTACTGCCAATTCTGAGATACCCTTTGGTCTAACTCCTCAGGGATCTCTCGTACTTGAAAATTGAATGTGTTTTGTGGTTTTCAGACCGTGGGGAACATGAATATGTGTTTCTACTGCAAATCTGAGCTCAGTGTCAAAAGTTACCTTTTTGGCTGAATTGAGCCCTTCTGCCAATTCTGAGATACACTTTGGTCTAACTCCTCAGGGAAAGCTCGTACTTGAAAATTGAATGTGCTTTTGCTTTTTTTTAGACCGTGGGGAACCGGAATATGTGTTTCTTCTGCAAATCTGAGCTCTGTGTCAAACGTTATGTTTTCTGGTTGAATTGAGGCCTACTGCCAATTCTGAGATGCACTTTGGCCTAATTCCTCAGGGATCTCTCGTACTTGAAAATTGAATGTGTTTTGTGGTTTTCAGACTGTGGTTAACATTAATATGTGTTTCTTCTGCAAATCTGAGCTCTGTGTCAAAAGTTAAGTTTTCTGGTTGAATTGTGCCCTACTGCCAATTCTGAGATAAACTTTGGTCTAATTCCTCAGGGAAAACTCTTACTTGAAAATTGAATGTATTTTTGTTCTTTTTTAGACCGTGGGGAACATGAATATGTGTTTCTTCTGAAAATCTGAGCTCAGTGTCAAAAGTTACCTTTTTGGCTCAATTGTGCCCTACTGCCAATTCTGAGATACACTTTGGTCTAACTCCTCAGGGAAAGATCGTACTTGACAATTGAATGTGTTTTGTGGTTTTCAGACCGTGGGGAACATGAATATGTGTTTCTTCTGCAAATCTGAGCTCTGTGTCAAAAGTTAAGTTTTCTGGTTGAATTGAGCCCTACTGCCAATTCTGAGATAAACTTTGGTCTAATTCCTCAGGGAAAACTCTTACTTGAAAATTGAATGTATTTTTGCTCTTTTTTAGACCGTGGGGAACATGAATATGTGTTTCTTCTGCAAATCTGAGCTCAGTGTCAAAAGTTACCTTTTTGGCTGAATTGTGCCCTACTGCCAATTCTGAGATACACTTTGGTCTAACTCCTCAGGGAAAGCTCGTACTTGAAAATTGAATGTGTTTTTGGCTTTTTGGAGCGTGGGGATCATGAATATGTGTTGCTTCTGTAAATCTGAGCTCTGTGTCTAAAGATTTTTCTGGCTGAATTGAATTCAGTTCTGAAATACAGTCTGCACTTTGGTCTAACTCCTCAGGGAAAGCTCGTACTTGAAAATTGAATGTGTTTTTGCGCTTTTCAGACTGTGGTTAACATTAATATGTGTTTCTTCTGCAAATCTGAGCTCTGTGTCAAAAGTTAAGTTTTCTGGTTGAATTGTGCCCTACTGCCAATTCTGAGATAAACTTTGGTCTAATTCCTCAGGGAAAACTCTTACTTGAAAATTGAATGTATTTTTGTTCTTTTTTAGACCGTGGGGAACATGAATATGTGTTTCTTCTGAAAATCTGAGCTCAGTGTCAAAAGTTACCTTTTTGGCTCAATTGTGCCCTACTGCCAATTCTGAGATACACTTTGGTCTAACTCCTCAGGGAAAGCTCGTACTTGAAAATTGAATGTGCTTTTGCTTTTTTTTAGACCGTGGGGAACCGGAATATGTGTTTCTTCTGCAAATCTGAGCTCTGTGTCAAACGTTATGTTTTCTGGTTGAATTGAGGCCTACTGCCAATTCTGAGATGCACTTTGGCCTAATTCCTCAGGGATCTCTCGTACTTGAAAATTGAATGTGTTTTGTGGTTTTCAGACTGTGGTTAACATTAATATGTGTTTCTTCTGCAAATCTGAGCTCTGTGTCAAAAGTTAAGTTTTCTGGTTGAATTGTGCCCTACTGCCAATTCTGAGATAAACTTTGGTCTAATTCCTCAGGGAAAACTCTTACTTGAAAATTGAATGTATTTTTGTTCTTTTTTAGACCGTGGGGAACATGAATATGTGTTTCTTCTGAAAATCTGAGCTCAGTGTCAAAAGTTACCTTTTTGGCTCAATTGTGCCCTACTGCCAATTCTGAGATACACTTTGGTCTAACTCCTCAGGGAAAGATCGTACTTGACAATTGAATGTGTTTTGTGGTTTTCAGACCGTGGGGAACATGAATATGTGTTTCTTCTGCAAATCTGAGCTCTGTGTCAAAAGTTAAGTTTTCTGGTTGAATTGAGCCCTACTGCCAATTCTGAGATAAACTTTGGTCTAATTCCTCAGGGAAAACTCTTACTTGAAAATTGAATGTATTTTTGCTCTTTTTTAGACCGTGGGGAACATGAATATGTGTTTCTTCTGCAAATCTGAGCTCAGTGTCAAAAGTTACCTTTTTGGCTGAATTGTGCCCTACTGCCAATTCTGAGATACACTTTGGTCTAACTCCTCAGGGAAAGCTCGTACTTGACAATTGAATGTGTTTTGTGGTTTTCAGACCATAGGGAACATGAATATGTGTTTCTACTGCAAATCTGAGCTCAGTGTCAAAAGTTACCTTTTTGGCTGAATTGAGCCCTACTGCCAATTCTGAGATACACTTTGGTCTAACTCCTCAGGGAAAGCTCGTACTTGAAAATTGAATGTGTTTTTGCGCTTTTCAGACTGTGGTTAACATGAATATGTGTTTCTTCTGCAAATCTGAGCTCTGTGTCAAAAGTTAAGTTTTCTGGTTGAATTGAGCCCTACTGCCAATTCTGAGATACATTTTGGTCTAACTCCTCAGGGAAAGCTCGTACTTGAAAATTGAATGTGTTTTTGGCTTTTTGGAGCGTGGGGATCATGAATATATGTTGCTTCTGTAAATCTGAGCTCTGTGTCTAAAGTTTTTTCTGGCTGAATTGAATCCAGTTCTGAAATACAGTCTACACTTTGGTCCAACTCCTCAGGGAAAGCTCGTACTTGACAATTGAATGTGTTTTTGCCCTTTTCAGGCTGTGGTTAACATTAATATGTGTTTCTTCTGCAAATCTGAGCTCTGTGTCAAAAGTTAAGTTTTCTGGTTGAATTGAGCCCTACTGCCAATTCTGAGATAAACTTTGGTCTAATTCCTCAGGGAAAACTCTTACTTGAAAATTGAATATATTTTTGCTCTTTTTTAGACCGTGGGGAACATGAATATGTGTTTCTACTGCAAATCTGAGCTCAGTGTCAAAAGTTACCTTTTTGGCTGAATTGTGCCCTACTGCCAATTCTGAGATACACTTTGGTCTAACTCCTCAGGGATCTCTCGTACTTGAAAATTGAATGTGTTTTGTGGTTTTCAGACCGTGGGGAACATGAATATGTGTTTCTTCTGCAAATCTGAGCTCTGTGTCAAAAGTTAAGTTTTCTGGTTGAATTGAGCCCTACTGCCAATTCTGAGATAAACTTTGGTCTAATTCCTCAGGGAAAACTCTTACTTGAAAATTGAATGTATTTTTGCTCTTTTTTAGACCGTGGGGAACATGAATATGTGTTTCTACTGCAAATCTGAGCTCAGTGTCAAAAGTTACCTTTTTGGCTGAATTGTGCCCTACTGCCAATTCTGAGATACACTTTGGTCTAACTCCTCAGGGAAAGCTCGTACTTGGAAATTGAATGTGTTTTTGGATTTTTAGACCGTGGGGATCATGAATATGTGTTGCTTCTGTAAATCTGAGCTCTGTGTCTAAAGATTTTTCTGGCTGAATTGAATTCAGTTCTGAAATACAGTCTACACTTTGGTCTAACTCCTCAGGGAAAGCTCGTACTTGAAAATTGAATGTGTTTTTGCGCTTTTCAGACTGTGGTTAACATTAATACGTGTTTCTTCTGCAAATCTGAGCTCTGTGTCAAACGTTACGTTTTCTGGTTGAATTGAGGCCTACTGCCAATTCTGAGATGCACTTTGGCCTAATTCCTCAGGGATCTCTCATACTTGAAAATTGAATGTGTTTTGTGGTTTTCAGACCATGGGGAATATGAATATGTGTTTCTACTGCAAATCTGAGCTCAGTGTCAAAAGTTACCTTTCTGGCTGAATTGTGCCCTACTGCCAATTCTGAGATACACTTTGGTCTAACTCCTCAGGGATCTCTCGTACTTGAAAATTGAATGTGTTTTGTGGTTTTCAGACCGTGGGGAACATGAATATGTGTTGCTTCTGTAAATCTGAGCTCTGTGTCTAAAGATTTTTCTGGCTGAATTGAATTCAGTTCTGAAATACAGTCTCCACTTTGGTCTAACTCCTCAGGGAAAGCTCGTACTTGAAAATTGAATGTGTTTTCCCGCTTTGCAGACTGTGGTTAACATGAATATGTGTTTCTTCTGCAAATCTGAGCTCTGTGTCAAAAGTTAAGTTTTCTGGTTGAATTGAGCCCTACTGCCAATTCTGAGATACATTTTGGTCTAACTCCTCAGGGAAAGCTCGTACTTGAAAATTGAATGTGTTTTTGGCTTTTTGGAGCGTGGGGATCATGAATATGTGTTGCTTCTGTAAATCTGAGCTCTGTGTCTAAAGTTTTTTCTGGCTGAATTGAATCCAGTTCTGAAATACAGTCTACACTTTGGTCCAACTCCTCAGGGAAAGCTCGTACTTGACAATTGAATGTGTTTTTGCCCTTTTCAGAATGTGGTTAACATTAATATGTGTTTCTTCTGCAAATCTGAGCTCTGTGTCAAAAGTTAAGTTTTCTGGTTGAATTGTGCCCTACTGCCAATTCTGAGATAAACTTTGGTCTAATTCCTCAGGGAAAACTCTTACTTGAAAATTGAATGTATTTTTGTTCTTTTTTAGACCGTGGGGAACATGAATATGTGTTTCTTCTGAAAATCTGAGCTCAGTGTCAAAAGTTACCTTTTTGGCTCAATTGTGCCCTACTGCCAATTCTGAGATACACTTTGGTCTAACTCCTCAGGGAAAGATCGTACTTGAAAATTGAATGTGTTTTGTGGTTTTCAGACCGTGGGGAACATGAATATGTGTTTCTTCTGCAAATCTGAGCTCTGTGTCAAAAGTTAAGTTTTCTGGTTGAATTGAGCCCTACTGCCAATTCTGAGATAAACTTTGGTCTAATTCCTCAGGGAAAACTCTTACTTGAGAATTGAATGTATTTTTGCTCTTTTTTAGACCGTGGGGAACATGAATATGTGTTTCTTCTGCAAATCTGAGCTCAGTGTCAAAAGTTAAGTTTTCTGGTTGAATTGAGCCCTACTGCCAATTCTGAGATACATTTTGGTCTAACTCCTCAGGGAAAGCTCGTACTTGAAAATTGAATGTGTTTTTGGCTTTTTGGAGCGTGGGGATCATGAATATGTGTTGCTTCTGTAAATCTGAGCTCTGTGTCTAAAGTTTTTTCTGGCTGAATTGAATCCAGTTCTGAAATACAGTCTACACTTTGGTCCAACTCCTCAGGGAAAGCTCGTACTTGACAATTGAATGTGTTTTTGCCCTTTTCAGAATGTGGTTAACATTAATATGTGTTTCTTCTGCAAATCTGAGCTCTGTGTCAAAAGTTAAGTTTTCTGGTTGAATTGAGCCCTACTGCCAATTCTGAGATAAACTTTGGTCTAATTCCTCAGGGAAAACTCTTACTTGAAAATTGAATATATTTTTGCTCTTTTTTAGACCGTGGGGAACATGAATATGTGTTTCTACTGCAAATCTGAGCTCAGTGTCAAAAGTTACCTTTTTGGCTGAATTGTGCCCTACTGCCAATTCTGAGATACCCTTTGGTCTAACTCCTCAGGGATCTCTCGTACTTGAAAATTGAATGTGTTTTGTGGTTTTCAGACCGTGGGGAACATGAATATGTGTTTCTACTGCAAATCTGAGCTCAGTGTCAAAAGTTACCTTTTTGGCTGAATTGAGCCCTTCTGCCAATTCTGAGATACACTTTGGTCTAACTCCTCAGGGAAAGCTCGTACTTGAAAATTGAATGTGCTTTTGCTCTTTTTTAGACCGTGGGGAACCGGAATATGTGTTTCTTCTGCAAATCTGAGCTCTGTGTCAAACGTTATGTTTTCTGGTTGAATTGAGGCCTACTGCCAATTCTGAGATGCACTTTGGCCTAATTCCTCAGGGATCTCTCGTACTTGAAAATTGAATGTGTTTTGTGGTTTGCAGACCATGGGGAACATGAATATGTGTTTCTACTGCAAATCTGAGCTCAGTGTCAAAAGTTACCTTTTTGGCTGAATTGAGCCCTTCTGCCAATTCTGAGATACACTTTGGTCTAACTCCTCAGGGAAAGCTCGTACTTGAAAATTGAATGTGTTTTTGCGCTTTTCAGACTGTGGTTAACATTAATATGTGTTTCTTCTGCAAATCTGAGCTCTGTGTCAAAAGTTAAGTTTTCTGGTTGAATTGTGCCCTACTGCCAATTCTGAGATAAACTTTGGTCTAATTCCTCAGGGAAAACTCTTACTTGAAAATTGAATGTATTTTTGTTCTTTTTTAGACCGTGGGGAACATGAATATGTGTTTCTTCTGAAAATCTGAGCTCAGTGTCAAAAGTTACCTTTTTGGCTCAATTGTGCCCTACTGCCAATTCTGAGATACACTTTGGTCTAACTCCTCAGGGAAAGATCGTACTTGAAAATTGAATGTGTTTTGTGGTTTTCAGACCGTGGGGAACATGAATATGTGTTTCTACTGCAAATCTGAGCTCAGTGTCAAAAGTTACCTTTTTGGCTGAATTGAGCCCTTCTGCCAATTCTGAGATACACTTTGGTCTAACTCCTCAGGGAAAGCTCGTACTTGAAAATTGAATGTGCTTTTGCTTTTTTTTAGACCGTGGGGAACCGGAATATGTGTTTCTTCTGCAAATCTGAGCTCTGTGTCAAACGTTATGTTTTCTGGTTGAATTGAGGCCTACTGCCAATTCTGAGATGCACTTTGGCCTAATTCCTCAGGGATCTCTCGTACTTGAAAATTGAATGTGTTTTGTGGTTTTCAGACCATGGGGAACATGAATATGTGTTTCTACTGCAAATCTGAGCTCAGTGTCAAAAGTTACCTTTTTGGCTGAATTGAGCCCTTCTGCCAATTCTGAGATACACTTTGGTCTAACTCCTCAGGGAAAGCTCGTACTTGAAAATTGAATGTGTTTTTGCGCTTTTCAGACTGTGGTTAACATTAATATGTGTTTCTTCTGCAAATCTGAGCTCTGTGTCAAAAGTTAAGTTTTCTGGTTGAATTGTGCCCTACTGCCAATTCTGAGATAAACTTTGGTCTAATTCCTCAGGGAAAACTCTTACTTGAAAATTGAATGTATTTTTGTTCTTTTTTAGACCGTGGGGAACATGAATATGTGTTTCTTCTGAAAATCTGAGCTCAGTGTCAAAAGTTACCTTTTTGGCTCAATTGTGCCCTACTGCCAATTCTGAGATACACTTTGGTCTAACTCCTCAGGGAAAGATCGTACTTGAAAATTGAATGTGTTTTGTGGTTTTCAGACCGTGGGGAACATGAATATGTGTTTCTTCTGCAAATCTGAGCTCTGTGTCAAAAGTTAAGTTTTCTGGTTGAATTGAGCCCTACTGCCAATTCTGAGATAAACTTTGGTCTAATTCCTCAGGGAAAACTCTTACTTGAGAATTGAATGTATTTTTGCTCTTTTTTAGACCGTGGGGAACATGAATATGTGTTTCTTCTGCAAATCTGAGCTCAGTGTCAAAAGTTAAGTTTTCTGGTTGAATTGAGCCCTACTGCCAATTCTGAGATACATTTTGGTCTAACTCCTCAGGGAAAGCTCGTACTTGAAAATTGAATGTGTTTTTGGCTTTTTGGAGCGTGGGGATCATGAATATGTGTTGCTTCTGTAAATCTGAGCTCTGTGTCTAAAGTTTTTTCTGGCTGAATTGAATCCAGTTCTGAAATACAGTCTACACTTTGGTCCAACTCCTCAGGGAAAGCTCGTACTTGACAATTGAATGTGTTTTTGCCCTTTTCAGAATGTGGTTAACATTAATATGTGTTTCTTCTGCAAATCTGAGCTCTGTGTCAAAAGTTAAGTTTTCTGGTTGAATTGAGCCCTACTGCCAATTCTGAGATACACTTTGGTCTAACTCCTCAGGGAAAGCTCGTACTTGAAAATTGAATGTGTTTTTGCGCTTTTCAGACTGTGGTTAACATTAATATGTGTTTCTTCTGCAAATCTGAGCTCTGTGTCAAAAGTTAAGTTTTCTGGTTGAATTGTGCCCTACTGCCAATTCTGAGATAAACTTTGGTCTAATTCCTCAGGGAAAACTCTTACTTGAAAATTGAATGTATTTTTGTTCTTTTTTAGACCGTGGGGAACATGAATATGTGTTTCTTCTGAAAATCTGAGCTCAGTGTCAAAAGTTACCTTTTTGGCTCAATTGTGCCCTACTGCCAATTCTGAGATACACTTTGGTCTAACTCCTCAGGGAAAGATCGTACTTGAAAATTGAATGTGTTTTGTGGTTTTCAGACCGTGGGGAACATGAATATGTGTTTCTTCTGCAAATCTGAGCTCAGTGTCAAAAGTTAAGTTTTCTGGTTGAATTGAGCCCTACTGCCAATTCTGAGATACATTTTGGTCTAACTCCTCAGGGAAAGCTCGTACTTGAAAATTGAATGTGTTTTTGGCTTTTTGGAGCGTGGGGATCATGAATATGTGTTGCTTCTGTAAATCTGAGCTCTGTGTCTAAAGTTTTTTCTGGCTGAATTGAATCCAGTTCTGAAATACAGTCTACACTTTGGTCCAACTCCTCAGGGAAAGCTCGTACTTGACAATTGAATGTGTTTTTGCCCTTTTCAGAATGTGGTTAACATTAATATGTGTTTCTTCTGCAAATCTGAGCTCTGTGTCAAAAGTTAAGTTTTCTGGTTGAATTGAGCCCTACTGCCAATTCTGAGATAAACTTTGGTCTAATTCCTCAGGGAAAACTCTTACTTGAAAATTGAATATATTTTTGCTCTTTTTTAGACCGTGGGGAACATGAATATGTGTTTCTACTGCAAATCTGAGCTCAGTGTCAAAAGTTACCTTTTTGGCTGAATTGTGCCCTACTGCCAATTCTGAGATACCCTTTGGTCTAACTCCTCAGGGATCTCTCGTACTTGAAAATTGAATGTGTTTTGTGGTTTTCAGACCGTGGGGAACATGAATATGTGTTTCTACTGCAAATCTGAGCTCAGTGTCAAAAGTTACCTTTTTGGCTGAATTGAGCCCTTCTGCCAATTCTGAGATACACTTTGGTCTAACTCCTCAGGGAAAGCTCGTACTTGAAAATTGAATGTGCTTTTGCTTTTTTTTAGACCGTGGGGAACCGGAATATGTGTTTCTTCTGCAAATCTGAGCTCTGTGTCAAACGTTATGTTTTCTGGTTGAATTGAGGCCTACTGCCAATTCTGAGATGCACTTTGGCCTAATTCCTCAGGGATCTCTCGTACTTGAAAATTGAATGTGTTTTGTGGTTTTCAGACCATGGGGAACATGAATATGTGTTTCTACTGCAAATCTGAGCTCAGTGTCAAAAGTTACCTTTTTGGCTGAATTGAGCCCTTCTGCCAATTCTGAGATACACTTTGGTCTAACTCCTCAGGGAAAGCTCGTACTTGAAAATTGAATGTGTTTTTGCGCTTTTCAGACTGTGGTTAACATTAATATGTGTTTCTTCTGCAAATCTGAGCTCTGTGTCAAAAGTTAAGTTTTCTGGTTGAATTGTGCCCTACTGCCAATTCTGAGATAAACTTTGGTCTAATTCCTCAGGGAAAACTCTTACTTGAAAATTGAATGTATTTTTGCTCTTTTTTAGACCGTGGGGAACATGAATATGTGTTTCTTCTGCAAATCTGAGCTCAGTGTCAAAAGTTACCTTTTTGGCTCAATTGTGCCCTACTGCCAATTCTGAGATACACTTTGGTCTAACTCCTCAGGGAAAGATCGTACTTGAAAATTGAATGTGTTTTGTGGTTTTCAGACCGTGGGGAACATGAATATGTGTTTCTTCTGCAAATCTGAGCTCTGTGTCAAAAGTTAAGTTTTCTGGTTGAATTGAGCCCTACTGCCAATTCTGAGATAAACTTTGGTCTTATTCCTCAGGGAAAACTCTTACTTGAAAATTGAATGTATTTTTGTTCTTTTTTAGACCGTGGGGAACATGAATATGTGTTTCTTCTGAAAATCTGAGCTCAGTGTCAAAAGTTACCTTTTTGGCTCAATTGTGCCCTACTGCCAATTCTGAGATACACTTTGGTCTAACTCCTCAGGGAAAGCTCGTACTTGAAAATTGAATGTGTTTTTGCGCTTTTCAGACTGTGGTTAACATTAATATGTGTTTCTTCTGCAAATCTGAGCTCTGTGTCAAAAGTTAAGTTTTCTGGTTGAATTGTGCCCTACTGCCAATTCTGAGATAAACTTTGGTCTAATTCCTCAGGGAAAACTCTTACTTGAAAATTGAATGTATTTTTGTTCTTTTTTAGACCGTGGGGAACATGAATATGTGTTTCTTCTGAAAATCTGAGCTCAGTGTCAAAAGTTACCTTTTTGGCTCAATTGTGCCCTACTGCCAATTCTGAGATACACTTTGGTCTAACTCCTCAGGGAAAGATCGTACTTGAAAATTGAATGTGTTTTATGGTTTTCAGACCGTGGGGAACATGAATATGTGTTTCTTCTGCAAATCTGAGCTCTGTGTCAAAAGTTAAGTTTTCTGGTTGAATTGAGCCCTACTGCCAATTCTGAGATAAACTTTGGTCTAATTCCTCAGGGAAAACTCTTACTTGAAAATTGAATGTATTTTTGCTCTTTTTTAGACCCTGGGGAACATGAATATGTGTTTCTTCTGCAAATCTGAGCTCAGTGTCAAAAGTTACCTTTTTGGCTCAATTGTGCCCTACTGCCAATTCTGAGATACACTTTGGTCTAACTCCTCAGGGAAAGATCGTACTTGAAAATTGAATGTGTTTTGTGGTTTTCAGACCGTGGGGAACATGAATATGTGTTTCTTCTGCAAATCTGAGCTCTGTGTCAAAAGTTAAGTTTTCTGGTTGAATTGAGCCCTACTGCCAATTCTGAGATAAACTTTGGTCTAATTCCTCAGGGAAAACTCTTACTTGAAAATTGAATGTATTTTTGTTCTTTTTTAGACCGTGGGGAACATGAATATGTGTTTCTTCTGAAAATCTGAGCTCAGTGTCAAAAGTTACCTTTTTGGCTCAATTGTGCCCTACTGCCAATTCTGAGATACACTTTGGTCTAACTCCTCAGGGAAAGCTCGTACTTGAAAATTGAATGTGCTTTTGCTTTTTTTTAGACCGTGGGGAACCGGAATATGTGTTTCTTCTGCAAATCTGAGCTCTGTGTCAAACGTTATGTTTTCTGGTTGAATTGAGGCCTACTGCCAATTCTGAGATGCACTTTGGCCTAATTCCTCAGGGATCTCTCGTACTTGAAAATTGAATGTGTTTTGTGGTTTTCAGACCATAGGGAACATGAATATGTGTTTCTACTGCAAATCTGAGCTCAGTGTCAAAAGTTACCTTTTTGGCTGAATTGAGCCCTACTGCCAATTCTGAGATACACTTTGGTCTAACTCCTCAGGGAAAGCTCGTACTTGAAAATTGAATGTGTTTTTGCTCTTTTTTAGACCGTGGGGAACATGAATATGTGTTTCTTCTGCAAATCTGAGCTCAGTGTCAAAAGTTACCTTTTTGGCTCAATTGTGCCCTACTGCCAATTCTGAGATACACTTTGGTCTAACTCCTCAGGGAAAGCTCGTACTTGAAAATTGAATGTGTTTTGTGGTTTTCAGACCGTGGGGAACATGAATATGTGTTTCTTCTGCAAATCTGAGCTCTGTGTCAAAAGTTAAGTTTTCTGGTTGAATTGAGCCCTACTGCCAATTCTGAGATAAACTTTGGTCTAATTCCTCAGGGAAAACTCTTACTTGAAAATTGAATGTATTTTTGCTCTTTTTTAGACCGTGGGGAACATGAATATGTGTTTCTACTGCAAATCTGAGCTCAGTGTCAAAAGTTACCTTTTTGGCTGAATTGTGCCCTACTGCCAATTCTGAGATACACTTTGGTCTAACTCCTCAGGGAAAGCTCGTACTTGGAAATTGAATGTGTTTTTGGATTTTTAGACCGTGGGGATCATGAATATGTGTTGCTTCTGTAAATCTGAGCTCTGTGTCTAAAGATTTTTCTGGCTGAATTGAATTCAGTTCTGAAATACAGTCTGCACTTTGGTCTAACTCCTCAGGGAAAGCTCGTACTTGAAAATTGAATGTGTTTTTGCGCTTTTCAGACTGTGGTTAACATGAATATGTGTTTCTTCTGCAAATCTGAGCTCTGTGTCAAAAGTTCAGTTTTCTGGTTGAATTGAGCCCTACTGCCAATTCTGAGATACATTTTGGTCTAACTCCTCAGGGAAAGCTCGTACTTGAAAATTGAATGTGTTTTTGGCTTTTTGGAGCGTGGGGATCATGAATATGTCTTGCTTCTGTAAATCTGAGCTCTGTGTCTAAAGTTTTTTCTGGCTGAATTGAATCCAGTTCTGAAATACAGTCTACACTTTGGTCTAACTCCTCAGGGAAAGCTCGTACTTGAAAATTGAATGTGTTTTTGCGCTTTTCAGACTGTGGTTAACATTAATACGTGTTTCTTCTGCAAATCTGAGCTCTGTGTCAAACGTTACGTTTTCTGGTTGAATTGAGGCCTACTGCCAATTCTGAGATGCACTTTGGCCTAATTCCTCAGGGATCTCTCGTACTTGAAAATTGAATGTGTTTTGTGGTTTTCAGACCATGGGGAATATGAATATGTGTTTCTACTGCAAATCTGAGCTCAGTGTCAAAAGTTACCTTTTTGGCTGAATTGTGCCCTACTGCCAATTCTGAGATACACTTTGGTCTAACTCCTCAGGGATCTCTCGTACTTGAAAATTGAATGTGTTTTGTGGTTTTCAGACCGTGGGGAACATGAATATGTGTTGCTTCTGTAAATCTGAGCTCTGTGTCTAAAGATTTTTCTGGCTGAATTGAATTCAGTTCTGAAATACAGTCTCCACTTTGGTCTAACTCCTCAGGGAAAGCTCGTACTTGAAAATTGAATGTGTTTTCCCGCTTTGCAGACTGTGGTTAACATGAATATGTGTTTCTTCTGCAAATCTGAGCTCTGTGTCAAAAGTTAAGTTTTCTGGTTGAATTGAGCCCTACTGCCAATTCTGAGATACATTTTGGTCTAACTCCTCAGGGAAAGCTCGTACTTGAAAATTGAATGTGTTTTTGGCTTTTTGGAGCGTGGGGATCATGAATATGTGTTGCTTCTGTAAATCTGAGCTCTGTGTCTAAAGTTTTTTCTGGCTGAATAGAATCCAGTTCTGAAATACAGTCTACACTTTGGTCCAACTCCTCAGGGAAAGCTCGTACTTGACAATTGAATGTGTTTTTGCCCTTTTCAGAATGTGGTTAACATTAATATGTGTTTCTTCTGCAAATCTGAGCTCTGTGTCAAAAGTTAAGTTTTCTGGTTGAATTGAGCCCTACTGCCAATTCTGAGATAAACTTTGGTCTAATTCCTCAGGGAAAACTCTTACTTGAAAATTGAATATATTTTTGCTCTTTTTTAGACCGTGGGGAACATGAATATGTGTTTCTACTGCAAATCTGAGCTCAGTGTCAAAAGTTACCTTTTTGGCTGAATTGTGCCCTACTGCCAATTCTGAGATACCCTTTGGTCTAACTCCTCAGGGATCTCTCGTACTTGAAAATTGAATGTGTTTTGTGGTTTTCAGACCGTGGGGAACATGAATATGTGTTTCTACTGCAAATCTGAGCTCAGTGTCAAAAGTTACCTTTTTGGCTGAATTGAGCCCTTCTGCCAATTCTGAGATACACTTTGGTCTAACTCCTCAGGGAAAGCTCGTACTTGAAAATTGAATGTGCTTTTGCTTTTTTTTAGACCGTGGGGAACCGGAATATGTGTTTCTTCTGCAAATCTGAGCTCTGTGTCAAACGTTATGTTTTCTGGTTGAATTGAGGCCTACTGCCAATTCTGAGATGCACTTTGGCCTAATTCCTCAGGGATCTCTCGTACTTGAAAATTGAATGTGTTTTGTGGTTTTCAGACCATGGGGAACATGAATATGTGTTTCTACTGCAAATCTGAGCTCAGTGTCAAAAGTTACCTTTTTGGCTGAATTGAGCCCTTCTGCCAATTCTGAGATACACTTTGGTCTAACTCCTCAGGGAAAGCTCGTACTTGAAAATTGAATGTGTTTTTGCGCTTTTCAGACTGTGGTTAACATTAATATGTGTTTCTTCTGCAAATCTGAGCTCAGTGTCAAAAGTTACCTTTTTGGCTCAATTGTGCCCTACTGCCAATTCTGAGATAAACTTTGGTCTAATTCCTCAGGGAAAACTCTTACTTGAAAATTGAATGTATTTTTGCTCTTTTTTAGACCGTGGGGAACATGAATATGTGTTTCTACTGCAAATCTGAGCTCAGTGTCAAAAGTTACCTTTTTGGCTGAATTGTGCCCTACTGCCAATTCTGAGATACACTTTGGTCTAACTCCTCAGGGAAAGCTCGTACTTGGAAATTGAATGTGTTTTTGGATTTTTAGACCGTGGGGATCATGAATATGTGTTGCTTCTGTAAATCTGAGCTCTGTGTCTAAAGATTTTTCTGGCTGAATTGAATTCAGTTCTGAAATACAGTCTGCACTTTGGTCTAACTCCTCAGGGAAAGCTCGTACTTGAAAATTGAATGTGTTTTTGCGCTTTTCAGACTGTGGTTAACATGAATATGTGTTTCTTCTGCAAATCTGAGCTCTGTGTCAAAAGTTCAGTTTTCTGGTTGAATTGAGCCCTACTGCCAATTCTGAGATACATTTTGGTCTAACTCCTCAGGGAAAGCTCGTACTTGAAAATTGAATGTGTTTTTGGCTTTTTGGAGCGTGGGGATCATGAATATGTGTTGCTTCTGTAAATCTGAGCTCTGTGTCTAAAGTTTTTTCTGGCTGAATTGAATCCAGTTCTGAAATACAGTCTACACTTTGGTCTAACTCCTCAGGGAAAGCTCGTACTTGAAAATTGAATGTGTTTTTGCGCTTTTCAGACTGTGGTTAACATTAATACGTGTTTCTTCTGCAAATCTGAGCTCTGTGTCAAAAGTTACATTTTGGCTGAATTGAGCCCTTCTGCCAATTCTGAGATACACTTTGGTCTAACTCCTCAGGGAAAGCTCGTACTTGAAAATTGAATGTGCTTTTGCTCTTTTTTAGACCGTGGGGAACAGGAATATGTGTTTCTTCTGCAAATCTGAGCTCTGTGTCAAACGTTACGTTTTCTGGTTGAATTGAGGCCTACTGCCAATTCTGAGATGCACTTTGGCCTAATTCCTCAGGGATCTCTCGTACTTGAAAATTGAATGTGTTTTGTGTTTTTCAGACCATGGGGAGCATGAATATGTGTTTCTACTGCAAATCTGAGCTCAGTGTCAAAAGTTACCTTTTTGGCTGAATTGAGCCCTTCTGCCAATTCTGAGATACACTTTGGTCTAACTCCTCAGGGAAAGCTCGTACTTGAACATTGAATGTGTTTTTGCGCTTTTCAGACTGTGGTTAACATTAATATGTGTTTCTTCTGCAAATCTGAGCTCTGTGTCTAAAGATTTTTCTGGCTGAATTGAATTCAGTTCTGAAATACAGTCTGCACTTTGGTCTAACTCCTCAGGGAAAGCTCGTACTTGAAAATTGAATGTGTTTTTCCGCTTTTCAGACTGTGGTTAACATTAATATGTGTTTCTTCTGCAAATCTGAGCTCCGTGTCAAAAGTTAAGTTTTCTGGTTGAATTGAGCCCTACTGCCAATTCTGAGATACACTTTGGTCTAACTCCTCAGGGAAAGCTCGTACTTGAAAATTGAATGTGTTTTGTGGTTTTCAGACCGTGGGGAACATGAATATGTGTTTCTTCTGCAAATCTGAGCTCTGTGTCAAAAGTTAAGTTTTCTGGTTGAATTGAGCCCTACTGCCAATTCTGAGATAAACTTTGGTCTAATTCCTCAGGGAAAACTCTTACTTGAAAATTTAATGTATTTTTGCTCTTTTTTAGACCGTGGGGAACATGAATATGTGTTTCTACTGCAAATCTGAGCTCAGTGTCAAAAGTTACCTTTTTGGCTGAATTGTGCCCTACTGCCAATTCTGAGATACACTTTGGTCTAACTCCTCAGGGATCTCTCGTACTTGAAAATTGAATGTGTTTTGTGGTTTTCAGACCGTGGGGAACATGAATATGTGTTGCTTCTGTAAATCTGAGCTCTGTGTCTAAAGATTTTTCTGGCTGAATTGAATTCAGTTCTGAAATACAGTCTCCACTTTGGTCTAACTCCTCAGGGAAAGCTCGTACTTGAAAATTGAATGTGTTTTCCCGCTTTGCAGACTGTGGTTAACATGAATATGTGTTTCTTCTGCAAATCTGAGCTCTGTGTCAAAAGTTAAGTTTTCTGGTTGAATTGAGCCCTACTGCCAATTCTGAGATACATTTTGGTCTAACTCCTCAGGGAAAGCTCGTACTTGAAAATTGAATGTGTTTTTGGCTTTTTGGAGCGTGGGGATCATGAATATGTGTTGCTTCTGTAAATCTGAGCTCTGTGTCTAAAGTTTTTTCTGGCTGAATTGAATCCAGTTCTGAAATACAGTCTACACTTTGGTCTAACTCCTCAGGGAAAGCTCGTACTTGAAAATTGAATGTGTTTTTGCGCTTTTCAGACTGTGGTTAACATTAATACGTGTTTCTTCTGCAAATCTGAGCTCTGTGTCAAACGTTACGTTTTCTGGTTGAATTGAGGCCTACTGCCAATTCTGAGATGCACTTTGGCCTAATTCCTCAGGGATCTCTCGTACTTGAAAATTGAATGTGTTTTGTGGTTTTCAGACCATGGGGAATATGAATATGTGTTTCTACTGCAAATCTGTGCTCAGTGTCAAAAGTTACCTTTTTGGCTGAATTGTGCCCTACTGCCAATTCTGAGATACACTTTGGTCTAACTCCTCAGGGATCTCTCGTACTTGAAAATTGAATGTGTTTTGTGGTTTTCAGACCGTGGGGAACATGAATATGTGTTGCTTCTCTAAATCTGAGCTCTGTGTCTAAAGATTTTTCTGGCTGAATTGAATTCAGTTCTGAAATACAGTCTCCACTTTGGTCTAACTCCTCAGGGAAAGCTCGTACTTGAAAATTGAATGTGTTTTCCCGCTTTGCAGACTGTGGTTAACATGAATATGTGTTTCTTCTGCAAATCTGAGCTCTGTGTCAAAAGTTAAGTTTTCTGGTTGAATTGAGCCCTACTGCCAATTCTGAGATACATTTTGGTCTAACTCCTCAGGGAAAGCTCGTACTTGAAAATTGAATGTGTTTTTGGCTTTTTGGAGCGTGGGGATCATGAATATGTGTTGCTTCTGTAAATCTGAGCTCTGTGTCTAAAGTTTTTTCTGGCTGAATTGAATCCAGTTCTGAAATACAGTCTACACTTTGGTCCAACTCCTCAGGGAAAGCTCGTACTTGACAATTGAATGTGTTTTTGCCCTTTTCAGAATGTGGTTAACATTAATATGTGTTTCTTCTGCAAATCTGAGCTCTGTGTCAAAAGTTAAGTTTTCTGGTTGAATTGAGCCCTACTGCCAATTCTGAGATAAACTTTGGTCTAATTCCTCAGGGAAAACTCTTACTTGAAAATTGAATATATTTTTGCTCTTTTTTAGACCGTGGGGAACATGAATATGTGTTTCTACTGCAAATCTGAGCTCAGTGTCAAAAGTTACCTTTTTGGCTGAATTGTGCCCTACTGCCAATTCTGAGATACCCTTTGGTCTAACTCCTCAGGGATCTCTCGTACTTGAAAATTGAATGTGTTTTGTGGTTTTCAGACCGTGGGGAACATGAATATGTGTTTCTACTGCAAATCTGAGCTCAGTGTCAAAAGTTACCTTTTTGGCTGAATTGAGCCCTTCTGCCAATTCTGAGATACACTTTGGTCTAACTCCTCAGGGAAAGCTCGTACTTGAAAATTGAATGTGCTTTTGCTTTTTTTTAGACCGTGGGGAACCGGAATATGTGTTTCTTCTGCAAATCTGAGCTCTGTGTCAAACGTTATGTTTTCTGGTTGAATTGAGGCCTACTGCCAATTCTGAGATGCACGTTGGCCTAATTCCTCAGGGATCTCTCGTACTTGAAAATTGAATGTGTTTTGTGGTTTTCAGACCATGGGGAACATGAATATGTGTTTCTACTGCAAATCTGAGCTCAGTGTCAAAAGTTACCTTTTTGGCTGAATTGAGCCCTTCTGCCAATTCTGAGATACACTTTGGTCTAACTCCTCAGGGAAAGCTCGTACTTGAAAATTGAATGTGTTTTTGCGCTTTTCAGACTGTGGTTAACATTAATATGTGTTTCTTCTGCAAATCTGAGCTCAGTGTCAAAAGTTACCTTTTTGGCTCAATTGTGCCCTACTGCCAATTCTGAGATAAACTTTGGTCTAAATCCTCAGGGAAAGCTCGTACTTGAAAATTGAATGTGTTTTGTGGTTTTCAGACCGTGGGGAACATGAATATGTGTTTCTTCTGCAAATCTGAGCTCTGTGTCAAAAGTTAAGTTTTCTGGTTGAATTGAGCCCTACTGCCAATTCTGAGATAAACTTTGGTCTAATTCCTCAGGGAAAACTCTTACTTGAAAATTGAATGTATTTTTGCTCTTTTTTAGACCGTGGGGAACATGAATATGTGTTTCTACTGCAAATCTGAGCTCAGTGTCAAAAGTTACCTTTTTGGCTGAATTGTGCCCTACTGCCAATTCTGAGATACACTTTGGTCTAACTCCTCAGGGAAAGCTCGTACTTGGAAATTGAATGTGTTTTTGGATTTTTAGACCGTGGGGATCATGAATATGTGTTGCTTCTGTAAATCTGAGCTCTGTGTCTAAAGATTTTTCTGGCTGAATTGAATTCAGTTCTGAAATACAGTCTGCACTTTGGTCTAACTCCTCAGGGAAAGCTTGTACTTGAAAATTGAATGTGTTTTTGCGCTTTTCAGACTGTGGTTAACATGAATATGTGTTTCTTCTGCAAATCTGAGCTCTGTGTCAAAAGTTCAGTTTTCTGGTTGAATTGAGCCCTACTGCCAATTCTGAGATACATTTTGGTCTAACTCCTCAGGGAAAGCTCGTACTTGAAAATTGAATGTGTTTTTGGCTTTTTGGAGCGTGGGGATCATGAATATGTGTTGCTTCTGTAAATCTGAGCTCTGTGTCTAAAGTTTTTTCTGGCTGAATTGAATCCAGTTCTGAAATACAGTCTACACTTTGGTCTAACTCCTCAGGGAAAGCTCGTACTTGAAAATTGAATGTGTTTTTGCGCTTTTCAGACTGTGGTTAACATTAATACGTGTTTCTTCTGCAAATCTGAGCTCTGTGTCAAAAGTTACATTTTGGCTGAATTGAGCCCTTCTGCCAATTCTGAGATACACTTTGGTCTAACTCCTCAGGGAAAGCTCGTACTTGAAAATTGAATGTGCTTTTGCTCTTTTTTAGACCGTGGGGAACAGGAATATGTGTTTCTTCTGCAAATCTGAGCTCTGTGTCAAACGTTACGTTTTCTGGTTGAATTGAGGCCTACTGCCAATTCTGAGATGCACTTTGTCCTAATTCCTCAGGGATCTCTCGTACTTGAAAATTGAATGTGTTTTGTGTTTTTCAGACCATGGGGAGCATGAATATGTGTTTCTACTGCAAATCTGAGCTCAGTGTCAAAAGTTACCTTTTTGGCTGAATTGAGCCCTTCTGCCAATTCTGAGATACACTTTGGTCTAACTCCTCAGGGAAAGCTCGTACTTGAACATTGAATGTGTTTTTGCGCTTTTCAGACTGTGGTTAACATTAATATGTGTTTCTTCTGCAAATCTGAGCTCTGTGTCTAAAGATTTTTCTGGCTGAATTGAATTCAGTTCTGAAATACAGTCTGCACTTTGGTCTAACTCCTCAGGGAAAGCTCGTACTTGAAAATTGAATGTGCTTTTGCTCTTTTTTAGACCGTGGGGAACAGGAATATGTGTTTCTTCTGCAAATCTGAGCTCTGTGTCAAACGTTACGTTTTCTGGTTGAATTGAGGCCTACTGCCAATTCTGAGATGCACTTTGTCCTAATTCCTCAGGGATCTCTCGTACTTGAAAATTGAATGTGTTTTGTGTTTTTCAGACCATGGGGAGCATGAATATGTGTTTCTACTGCAAATCTGAGCTCAGTGTCAAAAGTTACCTTTTTGGCTGAATTGAGCCCTTCTGCCAATTCTGAGATACACTTTGGTCTAACTCCTCAGGGAAAGCTCGTACTTGAACATTGAATGTGTTTTTGCGCTTTTCAGACTGTGGTTAACATTAATATGTGTTTCTTCTGCAAATCTGAGCTCTGTGTCTAAAGATTTTTCTGGCTGAATTGAATTCAGTTCTGAAATACAGTCTGCACTTTGGTCTAACTCCTCAGGGAAAGCTCGTACTTGAAAATTGAATGTGTTTTTCCGCTTTTCAGACTGTGGTTAACATTAATATGTGTTTCTTCTGCAAATCTGAGCTCCGTGTCAAAAGTTAAGTTTTCTGGTTGAATTGAGCCCTACTGCCAATTCTGAGATACACTTTGGTCTAACTCCTCAGGGAAAGCTCGTACTTGAAAATTGAATGTGTTTTGTGGTTTTCAGACCGTGGGGAACATGAATATGTGTTTCTTCTGCAAATCTGAGCTCTGTGTCAAAAGTTAAGTTTTCTGGTTGAATTGAGCCCTACTGCCAATTCTGAGATAAACTTTGGTCTAATTCCTCAGGGAAAACTCTTACTTGAAAATTTAATGTATTTTTGCTCTTTTTTAGACCGTGGGGAACATGAATATGTGTTTCTACTGCAAATCTGAGCTCAGTGTCAAAAGTTACCTTTTTGGCTGAATTGTGCCCTACTGCCAATTCTGAGATACACTTTGGTCTAACTCCTCAGGGATCTCTCGTACTTGAAAATTGAATGTGTTTTGTGGTTTTCAGACCGTGGGGAACATGAATATGTGTTGCTTCTGTAAATCTGAGCTCTGTGTCTAAAGATTTTTCTGGCTGAATTGAATTCAGTTCTGAAATACAGTCTCCACTTTGGTCTAACTCCTCAGGGAAAGCTCGTACTTGAAAATTGAATGTGTTTTCCCGCTTTGCAGACTGTGGTTAACATGAATATGTGTTTCTTCTGCAAATCTGAGCTCTGTGTCAAAAGTTAAGTTTTCTGGTTGAATTGAGCCCTACTGCCAATTCTGAGATACATTTTGGTCTAACTCCTCAGGGAAAGCTCGTACTTGAAAATTGAATGTGTTTTTGGCTTTTTGGAGCGTGGGGATCATGAATATGTGTTGCTTCTGTAAATCTGAGCTCTGTGTCTAAAGTTTTTTCTGGCTGAATTGAATCCAGTTCTGAAATACAGTCTACACTTTGGTCTAACTCCTCAGGGAAAGCTCGTACTTGAAAATTGAATGTGTTTTTGCGCTTTTCAGACTGTGGTTAACATTAATACGTGTTTCTTCTGCAAATCTGAGCTCTGTGTCAAACGTTACGTTTTCTGGTTGAATTGAGGCCTACTGCCAATTCTGAGATGCACTTTGGCCTAATTCCTCAGGGATCTCTCGTACTTGAAAATTGAATGTGTTTTGTGGTTTTCAGACCATGGGGAATATGAATATGTGTTTCTACTGCAAATCTGAGCTCAGTGTCAAAAGTTACCTTTTTGGCTGAATTGTGCCCTACTGCCAATTCTGAGATACACTTTGGTCTAACTCCTCAGGGATCTCTCGTACTTGAAAATTGAATGTGTTTTGTGGTTTTCAGACCGTGGGGAACATGAATATGTGTTGCTTCTGTAAATCTGAGCTCTGTGTCTAAAGATTTTTCTGGCTGAATTGAATTCAGTTCTGAAATACAGTCTCCACTTTGGTCTAACTCCTCAGGGAAAGCTCGTACTTGAAAATTGAATGTGTTTTCCCGCTTTGCAGACTGTGGTTAACATGAATATGTGTTTCTTCTGCAAATCTGAGCTCTGTGTCAAAAGTTAAGTTTTCTGGTTGAATTGAGCCCTACTGCCAATTCTGAGATACATTTTGGTCTAACTCCTCAGGGAAAGCTCGTACTTGAAAATTGAATGTGTTTTTGGCTTTTTGGAGCGTGGGGATCATGAATATGTGTTGCTTCTGTAAATCTGAGCTCTGTGTCTAAAGTTTTTTCTGGCTGAATTGAATCCAGTTCTGAAATACAGTCTACACTTTGGTCCAACTCCTCAGGGAAAGCTCGTACTTGACAATTGAATGTGTTTTTGCCCTTTTCAGAATGTGGTTAACATTAATATGTGTTTCTTCTGCAAATCTGAGCTCTGTGTCAAAAGTTAAGTTTTCTGGTTGAATTGAGCCCTACTGCCAATTCTGAGATAAACTTTGGTCTAATTCCTCAGGGAAAACTCTTACTTGAAAATTGAATATATTTTTGCTCTTTTTTAGACCGTGGGGAACATGAATATGTGTTTCTACTGCAAATCTGAGCTCAGTGTCAAAAGTTACCTTTTTGGCTGAATTGTGCCCTACTGCCAATTCTGAGATACCCTTTGGTCTAACTCCTCAGGGATCTCTCGTACTTGAAAATTGAATGTGTTTTGTGGTTTTCAGACCGTGGGGAACATGAATATGTGTTTCTACTGCAAATCTGAGCTCAGTGTCAAAAGTTACCTTTTTGGCTGAATTGAGCCCTTCTGCCAATTCTGAGATACACTTTGGTCTAACTCCTCAGGGAAAGCTCGTACTTGAAAATTGAATGTGCTTTTGCTTTTTTTTAGACCGTGGGGAACCGGAATATGTGTTTCTTCTGCAAATCTGAGCTCTGTGTCAAACGTTATGTTTTCTGGTTGAATTGAGGCCTACTGCCAATTCTGAGATGCACTTTGGCCTAATTCCTCAGGGATCTCTCGTACTTGAAAATTGAATGTGTTTTGTGGTTTTCAGACCATGGGGAACATGAATATGTGTTTCTACTGCAAATCTGAGCTCAGTGTCAAAAGTTACCTTTTTGGCTGAATTGAGCCCTTCTGCCAATTCTGAGATACACTTTGGTCTAACTCCTCAGGGAAAGCTCGTACTTGAAAATTGAATGTGTTTTTGCGCTTTTCAGACTGTGGTTAACATTAATATGTGTTTCTTCTGCAAATCTGAGCTCAGTGTCAAAAGTTACCTTTTTGGCTCAATTGTGCCCTACTGCCAATTCTGAGATAAACTTTGGTCTAAATCCTCAGGGAAAGCTCGTACTTGAAAATTGAATGTGTTTTGTGGTTTTCAGACCGTGGGGAACATGAATATGTGTTTCTTCTGCAAATCTGAGCTCTGTGTCAAAAGTTAAGTTTTCTGGTTGAATTGAGCCCTACTGCCAATTCTGAGATAAACTTTGGTCTAATTCCTCAGGGAAAACTCTTACTTGAAAATTGAATGTATTTTTGCTCTTTTTTAGACCGTGGGGAACATGAATATGTGTTTCTACTGCAAATCTGAGCTCAGTGTCAAAAGTTACCTTTTTGGCTGAATTGTGCCCTACTGCCAATTCTGAGATACACTTTGGTCTAACTCCTCAGGGAAAGCTCGTACTTGGAAATTGAATGTGTTTTTGGATTTTTAGACCGTGGGGATCATGAATATGTGTTGCTTCTGTAAATCTGAGCTCTGTGTCTAAAGATTTTTCTGGCTGAATTGAATTCAGTTCTGAAATACAGTCTGCACTTTGGTCTAACTCCTCAGGGAAAGCTTGTACTTGAAAATTGAATGTGTTTTTGCGCTTTTCAGACTGTGGTTAACATGAATATGTGTTTCTTCTGCAAATCTGAGCTCTGTGTCAAAAGTTCAGTTTTCTGGTTGAATTGAGCCCTACTGCCAATTCTGAGATACATTTTGGTCTAACTCCTCAGGGAAAGGTCGTACTTGAAAATTGAATGTGTTTTTGGCTTTTTGGAGCGTGGGGATCATGAATATGTGTTGCTTCTGTAAATCTGAGCTCTGTGTCTAAAGTTTTTTCTGGCTGAATTGAATCCAGTTCTGAAATACAGTCTACACTTTGGTCTAACTCCTCAGGGAAAGCTCGTACTTGAAAATTGAATGTGTTTTTGCGCTTTTCAGACTGTGGTTAACATTAATACGTGTTTCTTCTGCAAATCTGAGCTCTGTGTCAAAAGTTACCTTTTTGGCTGAATTGAGCCCTTCTGCCAATTCTGAGATACACTTTGGTCTAACTCCTCAGGGAAAGCTCGTACTTGAAAATTGAATGTGCTTTTGCTCTTTTTTAGACCGTGGGGAACAGGAATATGTGTTTCTTCTGCAAATCTGAGCTCTGTGTCAAACGTTACGTTTTCTGGTTGAATTGAGGCCTACTGCCAATTCTGAGATGCACTTTGGCCTAATTCCTCAGGGATCTCTCGTACTTGAAAATTGAATGTGTTTTGTGTTTTTCAGACCATGGGGAGCATGAATATGTGTTTCTACTGCAAATCTGAGCTAAGTGTCAAAAGTTACCTTTTTGGCTGAATTGAGCCCTTCTGCCAATTCTGAGATACACTTTGGTCTAACTCCTCAGGGAAAGCTCGTACTTGAACATTGAATGTGTTTTTGCGCTTTTCAGACTGTGGTTAACATTAATATGTGTTTCTTCTGCAAATCTGAGCTCTGTGTCTAAAGATTTTTCTGGCTGAATTGAATTCAGTTCTGAAATACAGTCTGCACTTTGGTCTAACTCCTCAGGGAAAGCTCGTACTTGAAAATTGAATGTGTTTTTCCGCTTTTCAGACTGTGGTTAACATTAATATGTGTTTCTTCTGCAAATCTGAGCTCTGTGTCTAAAGATTTTTCTGGCTGAATTGAATTCAGTTCTGAAATACAGTCTGCACTTTGGTCTAACTCCTCAGGGAAAGCTCGTACTTGAAAATTGAATGTGTTTTTCCGCTTTTCAGACTGTGGTTAACATTAATATGTGTTTCTTCTGCAAATCTGAGCTCTGTGTCTAAAGATTTTTCTGGCTGAATTGAATTCAGTTCTGAAATACAGTCTGCACTTTGGTCTAACTCCTCAGGGAAAGCTCGTACTTGAAAATTGAATGTGTTTTCCCGCTTTGCAGACTGTGGTTAACATGAATATGTGTTTCTTCTGCAAATCTGAGCTCTGTGTCTAAAGATTTTTCTGGCTGAATTGAATTCAGTTCTGAAATACAGTCTCCACTTTGGTCTAACTCCTCAGGGAAAGCTCGTACTTGAAAATTGAATGTGTTTTCCCGCTTTGCAGACTGTGGTTAACATGAATATGTGTTTCTTCTGCAAATCTGAGCTCTGTGTCAAAAGTTAAGTTTTCTGGTTGAATTGAGCCCTACTGCCAATTCTGAGATACATTTTGGTCTAACTCCTCAGGGAAAGCTCGTACTTGAAAATTGAATGTGTTTTTGGCTTTTTGGAGCGTGGGGATCATGAATATGTGTTGCTTCTGTAAATCTGAGCTCTGTGTCTAAAGTTTTTTCTGGCTGAATTGAATCCAGTTCTGAAATACAGTCTACACTTTGGTCCAACTCCTCAGGGAAAGCTCGTACTTGACAATTGAATGTGTTTTTGCCCTTTTCAGAATGTGGTTAACATTAATATGTGTTTCTTCTGCAAATCTGAGCTCTGTGTCAAAAGTTAAGTTTTCTGGTTGAATTGAGCCCTACTGCCAATTCTGAGATAAACTTTGGTCTAATTCCTCAGGGAAAACTCTTACTTGAAAATTGAATATATTTTTGCTCTTTTTTAGACCGTGGGGAACATGAATATGTGTTTCTACTGCAAATCTGAGCTCAGTGTCAAAAGTTACCTTTTTGGCTGAATTGTGCCCTACTGCCAATTCTGAGATACCCTTTGGTCTAACTCCTCAGGGATCTCTCGTACTTGAAAATTGAATGTGTTTTGTGGTTTTCAGACCGTGGGGAACATGAATATGTGTTTCTACTGCAAATCTGAGCTCAGTGTCAAAAGTTACCTTTTTGGCTGAATTGAGCCCTTCTGCCAATTCTGAGATACACTTTGGTCTAACTCCTCAGGGAAAGCTCGTACTTGAAAATTGAATGTGCTTTTGCTTTTTTTTAGACCGTGGGGAACCGGAATATGTGTTTCTTCTGCAAATCTGAGCTCTGTGTCAAACGTTATGTTTTCTGGTTGAATTGAGGCCTACTGCCAATTCTGAGATGCACTTTGGCCTAATTCCTCAGGGATCTCTCGTACTTGAAAATTGAATGTGTTTTGTGGTTTTCAGACCATGGGGAACATGAATATGTGTTTCTACTGCAAATCTGAGCTCAGTGTCAAAAGTTACCTTTTTGGCTGAATTGAGCCCTTCTGCCAATTCTGAGATACACTTTGGTCTAACTCCTCAGGGAAAGCTCGTACTTGAAAATTGAATGTGTTTTTGCGCTTTTCAGACTGTGGTTAACATGAATATGTGTTTCTTCTGCAAATCTGAGCTCAGTGTCAAAAGTTACCTTTTTGGCTCAATTGTGCCCTACTGCCAATTCTGAGATAAACTTTGGTCTAAATCCTCAGGGAAAGCTCGTACTTGAAAATTGAATGTGTTTTTGCTCTTTTTTAGACCGTGGGGAACATGAATATGTGTTTCTTCTGCAAATCTGAGCTCAGTGTCAAAAGTTACCTTTTTGGCTCAATTGTGCCCTACTGCCAATTCTGAGATACACTTTGGTCTAACTCCTCAGGGAAAGCTCGTACTTGAAAATTGAATGTGTTTTGTGGTTTTCAGACCGTGGGGAACATGAATATGTGTTTCTTCTGCAAATCTGAGCTCTGTGTCAAAAGTTAAATTTTCTGGTTGAATTGAGCCCTACTGCCAATTCTGAGATAAACTTTGGTCTAATTCCTCAGGGAAAACTCTTACTTGAAAATTGAATGTATTTTTGCTCTTTTTTAGACCGTGGGGAACATGAATATGTGTTTCTACTGCAAATCTGAGCTCAGTGTCAAAAGTTACCTTTTTGGCTGAATTGTGCCCTACTGCCAATTCTGAGATACACTTTGGTCTAACTCCTCAGGGAAAGCTCGTACTTGGAAATTGAATGTGTTTTTGGATTTTTAGACCGTGGGGATCATGAATATGTGTTGCTTCTGTAAATCTGAGCTCTGTGTCTAAAGATTTTTCTGGCTGAATTGAATTCAGTTCTGAAATACAGTCTGCACTTTGGTCTAACTCCTCAGGGAAAGCTCGTACTTGAAAATTGAATGTGTTTTTGCGCTTTTCAGACTGTGGTTAACATGAATATGTGTTTCTTCTGCAAATCTGAGCTCTGTGTCAAAAGTTCAGTTTTCTGGTTGAATTGAGCCCTACTGCCAATTCTGAGATACATTTTGGTCTAACTCCTCAGGGAAAGCTCGTACTTGAAAATTGAATGTGTTTTTGGCTTTTTGGAGCGTGGGGATCATGAATATGTGTTGCTTCTGTAAATCTGAGCTCTGTGTCTAAAGTTTTTTCTGGCTGAATTGAATCCAGTTCTGAAATACAGTCTACACTTTGGTCTAACTCCTCAGGGAAAGCTCGTACTTGAAAATTGAATGTGTTTTTGCGCTTTTCAGACTGTGGTTAACATTAATACGAGTTTCTTCTGCAAATCTGAGCTCTGTGTCAAAAGTTACCTTTTTGGCTGAATTGAGCCCTTCTGCCAATTCTGAGATACACTTTGGTCTAACTCCTCAGGGAAAGCTCGTACTTGAAAATTGAATGTGCTTTTGCTCTTTTTTAGACTGTGGTTAACATTAATATGTGTTTCTTCTGCAAATCTGAGCTCTGTGTCAAACGTTACGTTTTCTGGTTGAATTGAGGCCTACTGCCAATTCTGAGATGCACTTTGGCCTAATTCCTCAGGGATCTCTCGTACTTGAAAATTGAATGTGTTTTGTGTTTTTCAGACCATGGGGAGCATGAATATGTGTTTCTACTGCAAATCTGAGCTCAGTGTCAAAAGTTACCTTTTTGGCTGAATTGAGCCCTTCTGCCAATTCTGAGATACACTTTGGTCTAACTCCTCAGGGAAAGCTCGTACTTGAACATTGAATGTGTTTTTGCGCTTTTCAGACTGTGGTTAACATTAATATGTGTTTCTTCTGCAAATCTGAGCTCTGTGTCTAAAGATTTTTCTGGCTGAATTGAATTCAGTTCTGAAATACAGTCTGCACTTTGGTCTAACTCCTCAGGGAAAGCTCGTACTTGAAAATTGAACGTGTTTTTCCGCTTTTCAGACTGTGGTTAACATTAATATGTGTTTCTTCTGCAAATCTGAGCTCCGTGTCAAAAGTTAAGTTTTCTGGTTGAATTGAGCCCTACTGCCAATTCTGAGATACACTTTGGTCTAACTCCTCAGGGAAAGCTCGTACTTGAAAATTGAATGTGTTTTGTGGTTTTCAGACCGTGGGGAACATGAATATGTGTTTCTTCTGCAAATCTGAGCTCTGTGTCAAAAGTTAAGTTTTCTGGTTGAATTGAGCCCTACTGCCAATTCTGAGATAAACTTTGGTCTAATTCCTCAGGGAAAACTCTTACTTGAAAATTTAATGTATTTTTGCTCTTTTTTAGACCGTGGGGAACATGAATATGTGTTTCTACTGCAAATCTGAGCTCAGTGTCAAAAGTTACCTTTTTGGCTGAATTGTGCCCTACTGCCAATTCTGAGATACACTTTGGTCTAACTCCTCAGGGAAAGCTCGTACTTGGAAATTGAATGTGTTTTGGGATTTTTAGACCGTGGGGATCATGAATATGTGTTGCTTCTGTAAATCTGAGATCTGTGTCTAAAGATTTTTCTGGCTGAATTGAATTCAGTTCTGAAATACAGTCTGCACTTTGGTCTAACTCCTCAGGGAAAGCTCGTACTTGAAAATTGAATGTGTTTTTGCGCTTTTCAGACTGTGGTTAACATGAATATGTGTTTCTTCTGCAAATCTGAGCTCTGTGTCAAAAGTTAAGTTTTCTGGTTGAATTGAGCCCTACTGCCAATTCTGAGATACATTTTGGTCTAACTCCTCAGGGAAAGCTCGTACTTGAAAATTGAATGTGTTTTTGGCTTTTTGGAGCGTGGGGATCATGAATATGTGTTGCTTCTGTAAATCTGAGCTCTGTGTCTAAAGTTTTTTCTGGCTGAATTGAATCCAGTTCTGAAATACAGTCTACACTTTGGTCTAACTCCTCAGGGAAAGCTCGTACTTGAAAATTGAAGGTGTTTTTGCGCTTTTCAGACTGTGGTTAACATTAATACGTGTTTCTTCTGCAAATCTGAGCTCTGTGTCAAAAGTTACCTTTTTGGCTGAATTGAGCCCTTCTGCCAATTCTGAGATACACTTTGGTCTAACTCCTCAGGGAAAGCTCGTACTTGAAAATTAAATGTGCTTTTGCTCTTTTTTAGACCGTGGGGAACAGGAATATGTGTTTCTTCTGCAAATCTGAGCTCTGTGTCAAACGTTACGTTTTCTGGTTGAATTGAGGCCTACTGCCAATTCTGAGATGCACATTGGCCTAATTCCTCAGGGATCTCTCGTACTTGAAAATTGAATGTGTTTTGTGGTTTTCAGACCATGGGGAACATGAATATGTGTTTCTACTGCAAATCTGAGCTCAGTGTCAAAAGTTACCTTTTTGGCTGAATTGAGCCCTTCTGCCAATTCTGAGATACACTTTGGTCTAACTCCTCAGGGAAAGCTCGTACTTGAACATTGAATGTGTTTTTGCGCTTTTCAGACTGTGGTTAACATTAATATGTGTTTCTTCTGCAAATCTGAGCTCTGTGTCTAAAGATTTTTCTGGCTGAATTGAATTCAGTTCTGAAATACAGTCTGCACTTTGGTCTAACTCCTCAGGGAAAGCTCGTACTTGAAAATTGAATGTGTTTTTCCGCTTTTCAGACTGTGGTTAACATTAATATGTGTTTCTTCTGCAAATCTGAGCTCCGTGTCAAAAGTTAAGTTTTCTGGTTGAATTGAGCCCTACTGCCAATTCTGAGATACACTTTGGTCTAACTCCTCAGGGAAAGCTCGTACTTGAAAATTGAATGTGTTTTTGCGCTTTTCAGACTGTGGTTAACATGAATATGTGTTTCTTCTGCAAATCTGAGCTCTGTGTCAAAAGTTAAGTTTTCTGGTTGAATTGAGCCCTACTGCCAATTCTGAGATACATTTTGGTCTAACTCCTCAGGGAAAGCTCGTACTTGAAAATTGAATGTGTTTTTGGCTTTTTGGAGCGTGGGGATCATGAATATGTGTTGCTTCTGTAAATCTGAGCTCTGTGTCTAAAGTTTTTTCTGGCTGAATTGAATCCAGTTCTGAAATACAGTCTACACTTTGGTCCAACTCCTCAGGGAAAGCTCGTACTTGAAAATTGAAGGTGTTTTTGCGCTTTTCAGACTGTGGTTAACATTAATATGTGTTTCTTCTGCAAATCTGAGCTCTGTGTCAAAAGTTAAGTTTTCTGGTTGAATTGAGCCCTACTGCCAATTCTGAGATAAACTTTGGTCTAATTCCTCAGGGAAAACTCTTACTTGAAAATTGAATATATTTTTGCTCTTTTTTAGACCGTGGGGACATGAATATGTGTTTCTACTGCAAATCTGAGCTCAGTGTCAAAAGTTACCTTTTTGGCTGAATTGTGCCCTACTGCCAATTCTGAGATACACTTTGGTCTAACTCCTCAGGGATCTCTCGTACTTGAAAATTGAATGTGTTTTGTGGTTTTCAGACCGTGGGGAACATGAATATGTGTTTCTTCTGCAAATCTGAGCTCTGTGTCAAAAGTTAAGTTTTCTGGTTGAATTGAGCCCTACTGCCAATTCTGAGATAAACTTTGGTCTAACTCCTCAGGGAAAGCTCGTACTTGAAAATTGAATGTGTTTTTGCTCTTTTTTAGACCGTGGGGAACATGAATATGTGTTTCTTCTGCAAATCTGAGCTCAGTGTCAAAAGTTACCTTTTTGGCTCAATTGTGCCCTACTGCCAATTCTGAGATACACTTTGGTCTAACTCCTCAGGGAAAGCTCGTACTTGAAAATTGAATGTGTTTTGTGGTTTTCAGACCGTGGGGAACATGAATATGTGTTTCTACTGCAAATCTGAGCTCAGTGTCAAAAGTTACCTTTTTGGCTGAATTGTGCCCTACTGCCAATTCTGAGATACACTTTGGTCTAACTCCGCAGGGAAAGCTCGTACTTGAAAATTGAATGTGTTTTTGGATTTTTAGACCGTGGGGATCATGAATATGTGTTGCTTCTGTAAATCTGAGCTCTGTGTCTAAAGATTTTTCTGGCTGAATTGAATTCAGTTCTGAAATTCAGTCTGCACTTTGGTCTAACTCCTCAGGGAAAGCTCGTACTTGAAAATTGAATGTGTTTTTGCGCTTTTCAGACTGTGGTTAACATGAATATGTGTTTCTTCTGCAAATCTGAGCTCTGTGTCAAAAGTTCAGTTTTCTGGTTGAATTGAGCCCTACTGCCAATTCTGAGATACATTTTGGTCTAACTCCTCAGGGAAAGCTCGTACTTGAAAATTGAATGTGTTTTTGGCTTTTTGGAGCGTGGGGATCATGAATATGTCTTGCTTCTGTAAATCTGAGCTCTGTGTCTAAAGTTTTTTCTGGCTGAATTGAATCCAGTTCTGAAATACAGTCTACACTTTGGTCTAACTCCTCAGGGAAAGCTCGTACTTGAAAATTGAATGTGTTTTTGCGCTTTTCAGACTGTGGTTAACATTAATACGTGTTTCTTCTGCAAATCTGAGCTCTGTGTCAAACGTTACGTTTTCTGGTTGAATTGAGGCCTACTGCCAATTCTGAGATGCACTTTGGCCTAATTCCTCAGGGATCTCTCGTACTTGAAAATTGAATGTGTTTTGTGGTTTTCAGACCATGGGGAATATGAATATGTGTTTCTACTGCAAATCTGAGCTCAGTGTCAAAAGTTACCTTTTTGGCTGAATTGTGCCCTACTGCCAATTCTGAGATACACTTTGGTCTAACTCCTCAGGGATCTCTCGTACTTGAAAATTGAATGTGTTTTGTGGTTTTCAGACCGTGGGGAACATGAATATGTGTTGCTTCTGTAAATCTGAGCTCTGTGTCTAAAGATTTTTCTGGCTGAATTGAATTCAGTTCTGAAATACAGTCTGCACTTTGGTCTAACTCCTCAGGGAAAGCTCGTACTTGAAAATTGAATGTGTTTTTGCGCTTTTCAGACTGTGGTTAACATTAATATGTGTTTCTTCTGCAAATCTGAGCTCTGTGTCAAAAGTTAAGTTTTCTGGTTGAATTGTGCCCTACTGCCAATTCTGAGATAGAATTAGACTTTGGTCTAATTCCTCAGGGAAAACTCTTACTTGAAAATTGAATGTATTTTTGTTCTTTTTTAGACCGTGGGGAACATGAATATGTGTTTCTTCTGAAAATCTGAGCTCAGTGTCAAAAGTTACCTTTTTGGCTCAATTGTGCCCTACTGCCAATTCTGAGATACACTTTGGTCTAACTCCTCAGGGAAAGATCGTACTTGAAAATTGAATGTGTTTTTGGCTTTTTGGAGCGTGGGGATCATGAATATGTGTTGCTTCTGTAAATCTGAGCTCTGTGTCTAAAGATTTTTCTGGCTGAATTGAATTCAGTTCTGAAATACAGTCTGCACTTTGGTCTAACTCCTCAGGGAAAGCTCGTACTTGAAAATTGAATGTGTTTTTGCGCTTTTCAGACTGTGGTTAACATTAATATGTGTTTCTTCTGCAAATCTGAGCTCTGTGTCAAAAGTTAAGTTTTCTGGTTGAATTGTGCCCTACTGCCAATTCTGAGATAAACTTTGGTCTAATTCCTCAGGGAAAACTCTTACTTGAAAATTGAATGTATTTTTGTTCTTTTTTAGACCGTGGGGAACATGAATATGTGTTTCTTCTGAAAATCTGAGCTCAGTGTCAAAAGTTACCTTTTTGGCTCAATTGTGCCCTACTGCCAATTCTGAGATACACTTTGGTCTAACTCCTCAGGGAAAGCTCGTACTTGAAAATTGAATGTGCTTTTGCTTTTTTTTAGACCGTGGGGAACCGGAATATGTGTTTCTTCTGCAAATCTGAGCTCTGTGTCAAACGTTATGTTTTCTGGTTGAATTGAGGCCTACTGCCAATTCTGAGATGCACTTTGGCCTAATTCCTCAGGGATCTCTCGTACTTGAAAATTGAATGTGTTTTGTGGTTTTCAGACCATAGGGAACATGAATATGTGTTTCTACTGCAAATCTGAGCTCAGTGTCAAAAGTTACCTTTTTGGCTGAATTGAGCCCTACTGCCAATTCTGAGATACACTTTGGTCTAACTCCTCAGGGAAAGCTCGTACTTGAAAATTGAATGTGTTTTTGCGCTTTTCAGACTGTGGTTAACATGAATATGTGTTTCTTCTGCAAATCTGAGCTCTGTGTCAAAAGTTAAGTTTTCTGGTTGAATTGAGCCCTACTGCCAATTCTGAGATACATTTTGGTCTAACTCCTCAGGGAAAGCTCGTACTTGAAAATTGAATGTGTTTTTGGCTTTTTGGAGCGTGGGGATCATGAATATATGTTGCTTCTGTAAATCTGAGCTCTGTGTCTAAAGTTTTTTCTGGCTGAATTGAATCCAGTTCTGAAATACAGTCTACACTTTGGTCCAACTCCTCAGGGAAAGCTCGTACTTGACAATTGAATGTGTTTTTGCCCTTTTCAGGCTGTGGTTAACATTAATATGTGTTTCTTCTGCAAATCTGAGCTCTGTGTCAAAAGTTAAGTTTTCTGGTTGAATTGAGCCCTACTGCCAATTCTGAGATAAACTTTGGTCTAATTCCTCAGGGAAAACTCTTACTTGAAAATTGAATATATTTTTGCTCTTTTTTAGACCGTGGGGAACATGAATATGTGTTTCTACTGCAAATCTGAGCTCAGTGTCAAAAGTTACCTTTTTGGCTGAATTGTGCCCTACTGCCAATTCTGAGATACATTTTGGTCTAACTCCTCAGGGATCTCTCGTACTTGAAAATTGAATGTGTTTTGTGGTTTTCAGACCGTGGGGAACATGAATATGTGTTTCTTCTGCAAATCTGAGCTCTGTGTCAAAAGTTAAGTTTTCTGGTTGAATTGAGCCCTACTGCCAATTCTGAGATAAACTTTGGTCTAACTCCTCAGGGAAAGCTCGTACTTGAAAATTGAATGTGTTTTTGCTCTTTTTTAGACCGTGGGGAACATGAATATGTGTTTCTTCTGCAAATCTGAGCTCAGTGTCAAAAGTTACCTTTTTGGCTCAATTGTGCCCTACTGCCAATTCTGAGATACACTTTGGTCTAACTCCTCAGGGAAAGCTCGTACTTGAAAATTGAATGTGTTTTGTGGTTTTCAGACCGTGGGGAACATGAATATGTGTTTCTTCTGCAAATCTGAGCTCTGTGTCAAAAGTTAAGTTTTCTGGTTGAATTGAGCCCTACTGCCAATTCTGAGATAAACTTTGGTCTAATTCCTCAGGGAAAACTCTTACTTGAAAATTGAATGTATTTTTGCTCTTTTTTAGACCGTGGGGAACATGAATATGTGTTTCTACTGCAAATCTGAGCTCAGTGTCAAAAGTTACCTTTTTGGCTGAATTGTGCCCTACTGCCAATTCTGAGATACACTTTGGTCTAACTCCTCAGGGAAAGCTCGTACTTGGAAATTGAATGTGTTTTTGGATTTTTAGACCGTGGGGATCATGAATATGTGTTGCTTCTGTAAATCTGAGCTCTGTGTCTAAAGATTTTTCTGGCTGAATTGAATTCAGTTCTGAAATACAGTCTGCACTTTGGTCTAACTCCTCAGGGAAAGCTCGTACTTGAAAATTGAATGTGTTTTTGCGCTTTTCAGACTGTGGTTAACATGAATATGTGTTTCTTCTGCAAATCTGAGCTCTGTGTCAAAAGTTCAGTTTTCTGGTTGAATTGAGCCCTACTGCCAATTCTGAGATACATTTTGGTCTAACTCCTCAGGGAAAGCTCGTACTTGAAAATTGAATGTGTTTTTGGCTTTTTGGAGCGTGGGGATCATGAATATGTCTTGCTTCTGTAAATCTGAGCTCTGTGTCTAAAGTTTTTTCTGGCTGAATTGAATCCAGTTCTGAAATAAAGTCTACACTTTGGTCCAACTCCTCAGGGAAAGCTCGTACTTGAAAATTGAATGTGTTTTGTGGTTTTCAGACCATAGGGAACATGAATATGTGTTTCTACTGCAAATCTGAGCTCAGTGTCAAAAGTTACCTTTTTGGCTGAATTGAGCCCTACTGCCAATTCTGAGATACACTTTGGTCTAACTCCTCAGGGAAAGCTCGTACTTGAAAATTGAATGTGTTTTTGCGCTTTTCAGACTGTGGTTAACATTAATACGTGTTTCTTCTGCAAATCTGAGCTCTGTGTCAAACGTTACGTTTTCTGGTTGAATTGAGGCCTACTGCCAATTCTGAGATGCACTTTGGCCTAATTCCTCAGGGATCTCTCGTACTTGAAAATTGAATGTGTTTTGTGGTTTTCAGACCATGGGGAACATGAATATGTGTTTCTACTGCAAATCTGAGCTCAGTGTCAAAAGTTACCTTTTTGGCTGAATTGTGCCCTACTGCCAATTCTGAGATACACTTTGGTCTAACTCCTCAGGGATCTCTCGTACTTGAAAATTGAATGTGTTTTGTGGTTTTCAGACCGTGGGGAACATGAATATGTGTTGCTTCTGTAAATCTGAGCTCTGTGTCTAAAGATTTTTCTGGCTGAATTGAATTCAGTTCTGAAATACAGTCTCCACTTTGATCTAACTCCTCAGGGAAAGCTCGTACTTGAAAATTGAATGTGTTTTCCCGCTTTGCAGACTGTGGTTAACATGAATATGTGTTTCTTCTGCAAATCTGAGCTCTGTGTCAAAAGTTAAGTTTTCTGGTTGAATTGAGCCCTACTGCCAATTCTGAGATACATTTTGGTCTAACTACTCAGGGAAAGCTCGTACTTGAAAATTGAATGTGTTTTTGGCTTTTTGGAGCGTGGGGATCATGAATATGTGTTGCTTCTGTAAATCTGAGCTCTGTGTCTAAAGTTTTTTCTGGCTGAATTGAATCCAGTTCTGAAATACAGTCTACACTTTGGTCCAACTCCTCAGGGAAAGCTCGTACTTGACAATTGAATGTGTTTTTGCCCTTTTCAGAATGTGGTTAACATTAATATGTGTTTCTTCTGCAAATCTGAGCTCTGTGTCAAAAGTTAAGTTTTCTGGTTGAATTGAGCCCTACTGTCAATTCTGAGATAAACTTTGGTCTAATTCCTCAGGGAAAACTCTTACTTGAAAATTGAATATATTTTTGCTCTTTTTTAGACCGTGGGGAACATGAATATGTGTTTCTACTGCAAATCTGAGCTCAGTGTCAAAAGTTACCTTTTTGGCTGAATTGTGCCCTACTGCCAATTCTGAGATACCCTTTGGTCTAACTCCTCAGGGATCTCTCGTACTTGAAAATTGAATGTGTTTTGTGGTTTTCAGACCGTGGGGAACATGAATATGTGTTTCTACTGCAAATCTGAGCTCAGTGTCAAAAGTTACCTTTTTGGCTGAATTGAGCCCTTCTGCCAATTCTGAGATACACTTTGGTCTAACTTCTCAGGGAAAGCTCGTACTTGAAAATTGAATGTGCTTTTGCTTTTTTTTAGACCGTGGGGAACCGGAATATGTGTTTCTTCTGCAAATCTGAGCTCTGTGTCAAACGTTATGTTTTCTGGTTGAATTGAGGCCTACTGCCAATTCTGAGATGCACTTTGGCCTAATTCCTCAGGGATCTCTCGTACTTGAAAATTGAATGTGTTTTGTGGTTTTCAGACCATGGGGAACATGAATATGTGTTTCTACTGCAAATCTGAGCTCAGTGTCAAAAGTTACCTTTTTGGCTGAATTGAGCCCTTCTGCCAATTCTGAGATACACTTTGGTCTAACTCCTCAGGGAAAGCTCGTACTTGAAAATTGAATGTGTTTTTGCGCTTTTCAGACTGTGGTTAACATTAATATGTGTTTCTTCTGCAAATCTGAGCTCTGTGTCAAAAGTTAAGTTTTCTGGTTGAATTGTGCCCTACTGCCAATTCTGAGATAAACTTTGGTCTAATTCCTCAGGGAAAACTCTTACTTGAAAATTGAATGTATTTTTGTTCTTTTTTAGACCGTGGGGAACATGAATATGTGTTTCTTCTGAAAATCTGAGCTCAGTGTCAAAAGTTACCTTTTTGGCTCAATTGTGCCCTACTGCCAATTCTGAGATACACTTTGGTCTAACTCCTCAGGGAAAGATCGTACTTGAAAATTGAATGTGTTTTGTGGTTTTCAGACCGTGGGGAACATGAATATGTGTTTCTTCTGCAAATCTGAGCTCTGTGTCAAAAGTTAAGTTTTCTGGTTGAATTGAGCCCTACTGCCAATTCTGAGATAAACTTTGGTCTAATTCCTCAGGGAAAACTCTTACTTGAAAATTGAATGTATTTTTGCTCTTTTTTAGACCGTGGGGAACATGAATATGTGTTTCTTCTGCAAATCTGAGCTCAGTGTCAAAAGTTACCTTTTTGGCTCAATTGTGCCCTACTGCCAATTCTGAGATACACTTTGGTCTAACTCCTCAGGGAAAGATCGTACTTGAAAATTGAATGTGTTTTGTGGTTTTCAGACCGTGGGGAACATGAATATGTGTTTCTTCTGCAAATCTGAGCTCTGTGTCAAAAGTTAAGTTTTCTGGTTGAATTGAGCCCTACTGCCAATTCTGAGATAAACTTTGGTCTAATTCCTCAGGGAAAACTCTTACTTGGAAATTGAATGTATTTTTGTTCTTTTTTAGACCGTGGGGAACATGAATATGTGTTTCTTCTGAAAATCTGAGCTCAGTGTCAAAAGTTACCTTTTTGGCTCAATTGTGCCCTACTGCCAATTCTGAGATACACTTTGGTCTAACTCCTCAGGGAAAGCTCGTACTTGAAAATTGAATGTGCTTTTGCATTTTTTTAGACCGTGGGGAACCGGAATATGTGTTTCTTCTGCAAATCTGAGCTCTGTGTCAAACGTTATGTTTTCTGGTTGAATTGAGGCCTACTGCCAATTCTGAGATGCACTTTGGCCTAATTCCTCAGGGATCTCTCGTACTTGAAAATTGAATGTGTTTTGTGGTTTTCAGACCATAGGGAACATGAATATGTGTTTCTACTGCAAATCTGAGCTCAGTGTCAAAAGTTACCTTTTTGGCTGAATTGAGCCCTACTGCCAATTCTGAGATACACTTTGGTCTAACTCCTCAGGGAAAGCTCGTACTTTAAAATTGAATGTGTTTTTGCGCTTTTCAGACTGTGGTTAACATGAATATGTGTTTCTTCTGCAAATCTGAGCTCTGTGTCAAAAGTTAAGTTTTCTGGTTGAATTGAGCCCTACTGCCAATTCTGAGATACATTTTGGTCTAACTCCTCAGGGAAAGCTCGTACTTGAAAATTGAATGTGTTTTTGGCTTTTTGGAGCGTGGGGATCATGAATATATGTTGCTTCTGTAAATCTGAGCTCTGTGTCTAAAGTTTTTTCTGGCTGAATTGAATCCAGTTCTGAAATACAGTCTACACTTTGGTCCAACTCCTCAGGGAAAGCTCGTACTTGACAATTGAATGTGTTTTTGCCCTTTTCAGGCTGTGGTTAACATTAATATGTGTTTCTTCTGCAAATCTGAGCTCTGTGTCAAAAGTTAAGTTTTCTGGTTGAATTGAGCCCTACTGCCAATTCTGAGATAAACTTTGGTCTAATTCCTCAGGGAAAACTCTTACTTGAAAATTGAATATATTTTTGCTCTTTTTTAGACCGTGGGGAACATGAATATGTGTTTCTACTGCAAATCTGAGCTCAGTGTCAAAAGTTACCTTTTTGGCTGAATTGTGCCCTACTGCCAATTCTGAGATACACTTTGGTCTAACGCCTCAGGGATCTCTCGTACTTGAAAATTGAATGTGTTTTGTGGTTTTCAGACCGTGGGGAACATGAATATGTGTTTCTACTGCAAATCTGAGCTCAGTGTCAAAAGTTACCTTTTTGGCTGAATTGAGCCCTTCTGCCAATTCTGAGATACACTTTGGTCTAACTCCTCAGGGAAAGCTCGTACTTGAAAATTGAATGTGCTTTTGCTTTTTTTTAGACCGTGGGGAACCGGAATATGTGTTTCTTCTGCAAATCTGAGCTCTGTGTCAAACGTTATGTTTTCTGGTTGAATTGAGGCCTACTGCCAATTCTGAGATGCTCTTTGGCCTAATTCCTCAGGGATCTCTCGTACTTGAAAATTGAATGTGTTTTGTGGTTTTCAGACCATGGGGAACATGAATATGTGTTTCTACTGCAAATCTGAGCTCAGTGTCAAAAGTTACCTTTTTGGCTGAATTGAGCCCTTCTGCCAATTCTGAGATACACTTTGGTCTAACTCCTCAGGGAAAGCTCGTACTTGAAAATTGAATGTGTTTTTGCGCTTTTCAGACTGTGGTTAACATTAATATGTGTTTCTTCTGCAAATCTGAGCTCTGTGTCAAAAGTTAAGTTTTCTGGTTGAATTGTGCCCTACTGCCAATTCTGAGATAAACTTTGGTCTAATTCCTCAGGGAAAACTCTTACTTGAAAATTGAATGTATTTTTGTTCTTTTTTAGACGGTGGGGAACATGAATATGTGTTTCTTCTGCAAATCTGAGCTCAGTGTCAAAAGTTACCTTTTTGGCTCAATTGTGCCCTACTGCCAATTCTGAGATACACTTTGGTCTAACTCCTCAGGGAAAGATCGTACTTGAAAATTGAATGTGTTTTGTGGTTTTCAGACCGTGGGGAACATGAATATGTGTTTCTTCTGCAAATCTGAGCTCTGTGTCAAAAGTTAAGTTTTCTGGTTGAATTGAGCCCTACTGCCAATTCTGAGATAAACTTTGGTCTAATTCCTCAGGGAAAACTCTTACTTGAAAATTGAATGTATTTTTGTTCTTTTTTAGACCGTGGGGAACATGAATATGTGTTTCTTCTGAAAATCTGAGCTCAGTGTCAAAAGTTACCTTTTTGGCTCAATTGTGCCCTACTGCCAATTCTGAGATACACTTTGGTCTAACTCCTCAGGGAAAGCTCGTACTTGAAAATTGAATGTGCTTTTGCTTTTTTTTAGACCGTGGGGAACCGGAATATGTGTTTCTTCTGCAAATCTGAGCTCTGTGTCAAACGTTATGTTTTCTGGTTGAATTGAGGCCTACTGCCAATTCTGAGATGCACTTTGGCCTAATTCCTCAGGGATCTCTCGTACTTGAAAATTGAATGTGTTTTGTGGTTTTCAGACCATAGGGAACATGAATATGTGTTTCTACTGCAAATCTGAGCTCAGTGTCAAAAGTTACCTTTTTGGCTGAATTGAGCCCTACTGCCAATTCTGAGATACACTTTGGTCTAACTCCTCAGGGAAAGCTCGTACTTGAAAATTGAATGTGTTTTTGCGCTTTTCAGACTGTGGTTAACATGAATATGTGTTTCTTCTGCAAATCTGAGCTCTGTGTCAAAAGTTAAGTTTTCTGGTTGAATTGAGCCCTACTGCCAATTCTGAGATACATTTTGGTCTAACTCCTCAGGGAAAGCTCGTACTTGAAAATTGAATGTGTTTTTGGCTTTTTGGAGCGTGGGGATCATGAATATGTGTTGCTTCTGTAAATCTGAGCTCTGTGTCTAAAGTTTTTTCTGGCTGAATTGAATCCAGTTCTGAAATACAGTCTACACTTTTGTCCAACTCCTCAGGGAAAGCTCGTACTTGACAATTGAATGTGTTTTTGCCCTTTTCAGGCTGTGGTTAACATTAATATGTGTTTCTTCTGCAAATCTGAGCTCTGTGTCAAAAGTTAAGTTTTCTGGTTGAATTGAGCCCTACTGCCAATTCTGAGATAAACTTTGGTCTAATTCCTCAGGGAAAACTCTTACTTGAAAATTGAATGTATTTTTGTTCTTTTTTAGACCGTGGGGAACATGAATATGTGTTTCTTCTGCAAATCTGAGCTCAGTGTCAAAAGTTACCTTTTTGGCTCAATTGTGCCCTACTGCCAATTCTGAGATACACTTTGGTCTAACTCGTCAGGGAAAGATCGTACTTGAAAATTGAATGTGTTTTGTGGTTTTCAGACCGTGGGGAACATGAATATGTGTTTCTTCTGCAAATCTGAGCTCTGTGTCAAAAGTTAAGTTTTCTGGTTGAATTGAGCCCTACTGCCAATTCTGAGATAAACTTTGGTCTAATTCCTCAGGGAAAACTCTTACTTGAAAATTGAATGTATTTTTGTTCTTTTTTAGACCGTGGGGAACATGAATATGTGTTTCTTCTGAAAATCTGAGCTCAGTGTCAAAAGTTACCTTTTTGGCTCAATTGTGCCCTACTGCCAATTCTGAGATACACTTTGGTCTAACTCCTCAGGGAAAGCTCGTACTTGAAAATTGAATGTGCTTTTGCTTTCTTTTAGACCGTGGGGAACCGGAATATGTGTTTCTTCTGCAAATCTGAGCTCTGTGTCAAACGTTATGTTTTCTGGTTGAATTGAGGCCTACTGCCAATTCTGAGATGCACTTTGGCCTAATTCCTCAGGGATCTCTCGTACTTGAAAATTGAATGTGTTTTGTGGTTTTCAGACCATAGGGAACATGAATATGTGTTTCTACTGCAAATCTGAGCTCAGTGTCAAAAGTTACCTTTTTGGCTGAATTGAGCCCTACTGCCAATTCTGAGATGCACTTTGGTCTAACTCCTCAGGGAAAGCTCGTACTTCAAAATTGAATGTGTTTTTGCGCTTTTCAGACTGTGGTTAACATGAATATGTGTTTCTTCTGCAAATCTGAGCTCTGTGTCAAAAGTTAAGTTTTCTGGTTGAATTGAGCCCTACTGCCAATTCTGAGATACATTTTGGTCTAACTCCTCAGGGAAAGCTCGTACTTGAAAATTGAATGTGTTTTTGGCTTTTTGGAGCGTGGGGATCATGAATATATGTTGCTTCTGTAAATCTGAGCTCTGTGTCTAAAGTTTTTTCTGGCTGAATTGAATCCAGTTCTGAAATACAGTCTACACTTTTGTCCAACTCCTCAGGGAAAGCTCGTACTTGACAATTGAATGTGTTTTTGCCCTTTTCAGGCTGTGGTTAACATTAATATGTGTTTCTTCTGCAAATCTGAGCTCTGTGTCAAAAGTTACCTTTTTGGCTGAATTGTGCCCTACTGCCAATTCTGAGATACACTTTGGTCTAACTCCTCAGGGAAAGCTCGTACTTGAAAATTGAACGTGCTTTTGCTTTTTTTTAGACCGTGGGGAACCGGAATATGTGTTTCTTCTGCAAATCTGAGCTCTGTGTCAAACGTTATGTTTTCTGGTTGAATTGAGGCCTACTGCCAATTCTGAGATGCTCTTTGGCCTAATTCCTCAGGGATCTCTCGTACTTGAAAATTGAATGTGTTTTGTGGTTTTCAGACCATGGGGAACATGAATATGTGTTTCTACTGCAAATCTGAGCTCAGTGTCAAAAGTTACCTTTTTGGCTGAATTGAGCCCTTCTGCCAATTCTGAGATACACTTTGGTCTAACTCCTCAGGGAAAGCTCGTACTTGAAAATTGAATGTGTTTTTGCGCTTTTCAGACTGTGGTTAACATTAATATGTGTTTCTTCTGCAAATCTGAGCTCTGTGTCAAAAGTTAAGTTTTCTGGTTGAATTGTGCCCTACTGCCAATTCTGAGATAAACTTTGGTCTAATTCCTCAGGGAAAACTCTTACTTGAAAATTGAATGTATTTTTGTTCTTTTTTAGACCGTGGGGAACATGAATATGTGTTTCTTCTGAAAATCTGAGCTCAGTGTCAAAAGTTACCTTTTTGGCTCAATTGTGCCCTACTGCCAATTCTGAGATACACTTTGGTCTAACTCCTCAGGGAAAGATCGTACTTGAAAATTGAATGTGTTTTGTGGTTTTCAGACCGTGGGGAACATGAATATGTGTTTCTTCTGCAAATCTGAGCTCTGTGTCAAAAGTTAAGTTTTCTGGTTGAATTGAGCCCTACTGCCAATTCTGAGATAAACTTTGGTCTAATTCCTCAGGGAAAACTCTTACTTGAAAATTGAATGTATTTTTGCTCTTTTTTAGACCGTGGGGAACATGAATATGTGTTTCTTCTGCAAATCTGAGCTCAGTGTCAAAAGTTACCTTTTTGGCTCAATTGTGCCCTACTGCCAATTCTGAGATACACTTTGGTCTAACTCCTCAGGGAAAGCTCGTACTTGAAAATTGAATGTGTTTTTGGCTTTTTGGAGCGTGGGGATCATGAATATGTGTTGCTTCTGTAAATCTGAGCTCTGTGTCTAAAGATTTTTCTGGCTGAATTGAATTCAGTTCTGAAATACAGTCTGCACTTTGGTCTTACTCCTCAGGGAAAGCTCGTACTTGAAAATTGAATGTGTTTTTCCGCTTTTCAGACTGTGGTTAACATTAATATGTGTTTCTTCTGCAAATCTGAGCTCCGTGTCAAAAGTTAAGTTTTCTGGTTGAATTGAGCCCTACTGCCAATTCTGAGATACACTTTGGTCTAACTCCTCAGGGAAAGCTCGTACTTGAAAATTGAATGTGTTTTTGCGCTTTTCAGACTGTGGTTAACATGAATATGTGTTTCTTCTGCAAATCTGAGCTCTGTGTCAAAAGTTAAGTTTTCTGGTTGAATTGAGCCCTACTGCCAATTCTGAGATACATTTTGGTCTAACTCCTCAGGGAAAGCTCGTACTTGAAAATTGAATGTGTTTTTGGCTTTTTGGAGCGTGGGGATCATGAATATGTGTTGCTTCTGTAAATCTGAGCCCTGTGTCTAAAGTTTTTTCTGGCTGAATTGAATCCAGTTCTGAAATACAGTGTACACTTTGGTCTAACTCCTCAGGGAAAGCTCGTACTTGAAAATTGAATGTGTTTTTGGCTTTTTGGAGTGTGGGGATCATGAATATGTGTTGCTTCTGTAAATCTGAGCTCTGTGTCTAAAGTTTTTTCTGGCTGAATTGAATCCAGTTCTGAAATACAGTCTACACTTTGGTCCAACTCCTCAGGGAAAGCTCGTACTTGAAAATTGAATGTGTTTTTGCCCTTTTCAGACTGTGGTTAATATTAATATGTGTTTCTTCTGCAAATCTGAGCTCTGTGTCAAAAGTTAAGTTTTCTGGTTGAATTGAGCCCTACTGCCAATTCTGAGATAAACTTTGGTCTAATTCCTCAGGGAAAACTCTTACTTGAAAATTGAATATATTTTTGCTCTTTTTTAGACCGTGGGGAACATGAATATGTGTTTCTACTGCAAATCTGAGCTCAGTGTCAAAAGTTACCTTTTTGGCTGAATTGTGCCCTACTGCCAATTCTAAGATACACTTTGGTCTAACTCCTCAGGGATCTCTCGTTCTTGAAAATTGAATGTGTTTTGTGGTTTTCAGACCGTGGGGAACATGAATATGTGTTTCTTCTGCAAATCTGAGCTCTGTGTCAAAAGTTAAGTTTTCTGGTTGAATTGAGCCCTACTGCCAATTCTGAGATAAACTTTGGTCTAATTCCTCAGGGAAAACACTTACTTGAAAATTGAATGTATTTTTGCTCTTTTTTAGACCGTGGGGAACATGAATATGTGTTTCTACTGCAAATCTGAGCTCAGTGTCAAAAGTTACCTTTTTGGCTGAATTGTGCCCTACTGCCAATTCTGAGATACACTTTGGTCTAACTCCTCAGGGAAAGCTCGTACTTGGAAATTGAATGTGTTTTTGGATTTTTAGACCGTGGGGATCATGAATATGTGTTGCTTCTGTAAATCTGAGCTCTGTGTCTAAAGATTTTTCTGGCTGAATTGAATTCAGTTCTGAAATACAGTCTGCACTTTGGTCTAACTCCTCAGGGAAAGCTCGTACTTGAAAATTGAATGTGTTTTTGCTCTTTTTTAGACCGTGGGGAACATGAATATGTGTTTCTACTGCAAATCTGAGCTCAGTGTCAAAAGTTACCTTTTTGGCTGAATTGAGCCCTTCTGCCAATTCTGAGATACACTTTGGTCTAACTCCTCAGGGAAAGCTCGTACTTGAAAATTGAATGTGCTTTTGCTTTTTTTTAGACCGTGGGGAACCGGAATATGTGTTTCTTCTGCAAATCTGAGCTCTGTGTCAAACGTTATGTTTTCTGGTTGAATTGAGGCCTACTGCCAATTCTGAGATGCACTTTGGCCTAATTCCTCAGGGATCTCTCGTACTTGAAAATTGAATGTGTTTTGGGTTTTCAGACCATGGGGAACATGAATATGTGTTTCTACTGCAAATCTGAGCTCAGTGTCAAAAGTTACCTTTTTGGCTGAATTGAGCCCTTCTGCCAATTCTGAGATACACTTTGGTCTAACTCCTCAGGGAAAGCTCGTACTTGAAAATTGAATGTGTTTTTGCGCTTTTCAGACTGTGGTTAACATGAATATGTGTTTCTTCTGCAAATCTGAGCTCTGTGTCAAAAGTTAAGTTTTCTGGTTGAATTGTGCCCTACTGCCAATTCTGAGATAAACTTTGGTCTAATTCCTCAGGGAAAACTCTTACTTGAAAATTGAATGTATTTTTGTTCTTTTTAAGACCGTGGGGAACATGAATATGTGTTTCTTCTGAAAATCTGAGATCAGTGTCAAAAGTTTTTTCTGGCTGAATAGAATCCAGTTCTGAAATACAGTCTACACTTTGGTCCAACTCCTCAGGGAAAGCTCGTACTTGAAAATTGAATGTGTTTTTGCCCTTTTCAGACTGTGGTTAATATTAATATGTGTTTCTTCTGTAAATCTGAGCCCTGTGTCTAAAGTTTTTTCTGGCTGAATTGAATCCAGTTTTGAAATACAGTGTACACTTTGGTCTAACTCCTCAGGGAAAGCTCGTACTTGAAAATTGAATGTGTTTTTGGCTTTTTGGAGCGTGGGGATCATGAATATGTGTTGCTTCTGTAAATCTGAGCTCTGTGTCTAAAGTTTTTTCTGGCTGAATTGAATCCAGTTCTGAAATACAGTCTACACTTTGGTCCAACTCCTCAGGGAAAGCTCGTACTTGAAAATTGAATGTGTTTTGTGGTTTTCAGACTGTGGTTAATATTAATATGTGTTTCTTCTGCAAATCTGAGCTCTGTGTCAAAAGTTAAGTTTTCTGGTTGAATTGAGCCCTACTGCCAATTCTGAGATAAACTTTGGTCTAATTCCTCAGGGAAAACTCTTACTTGAAAATTGAATATATTTTTGCTCTTTTTTAGACCGTGGGGAACATGAATATGTGTTTCTACTGCAAATCTGAGCTCAGTGTCAAAAGTTACCTTTTTGGCTGAATTGTGCCCTACTGCCAATTCTGAGATACACTTTGGTCTAACTCCTCAGGGATCTCTCGTTCTTGAAAATTGAATGTGTTTTGTGGTTTTCAGACCGTGGGGAACATGAATATGTGTTTCTTCTGCAAATCTGAGCTCTGTGTCAAAAGTTAAGTTTTCTGGTTGAATTGAGCCCTACTGCCAATTCTGAGATAAACTTTGGTCTAATTCCTCAGGGAAAACACTTACTTGAAAATTGAATGTATTTTTGCTCTTTTTTAGACCGTGGGGAACATGAATATGTGTTTCTACTGCAAATCTGAGCTCAGTGTCAAAAGTTACCTTTTTGGCTGAATTGTGCCCTACTGCCAATTCTGAGATACACTTTGGTCTAACTCCTCAGGGAAAGCTCGTACTTGGAAATTGAATGTGTTTTTGGATTTTTAGACCGTGGGGATCATGAATATGTGTTGCCTCTGTAAATCTGAGCTCTGTGTCTAAAGATTTTTCTGGCTGAATTGAATTCAGTTCTGAAATACAGTCTGCACTTTGGTCTACCTCCTCAGGGAAAGCTCGTACTTGAAAATTGAATGTGTTTTTGCGCTTTTCAGACTGTGGTTAACATTAATATGTGTTTCTTCTGCAAATCTGAGCTCTGTGTCAAAAGTTAAGTTTTCTGGTTGAATTGAGCCCTACTGCCAATTCTGAGATAAACTTTGGTCTAATTCCTCCGGGAAAACTCTTACTTGAAAATTGAATATATTTTTGCTCTTTTTTAGACCGTGGGGAACATGAATATGTGTTTCTACTGCAAATCTGAGCTCAGTGTCAAAAGTTACCTTTTTGGCTGAATTGTGCCCTACTGCCAATTCTGAGATACCCTTTGGTCTAACTCCTCAGGGATCTCTCGTACTTGAAAATTGAATGTGTTTTGTGGTTTTCAGACCGTGGGGAACATGAATATGTGTCTCTACTGCAAATCTGAGCTCCGTGTCAAAAGTTACCTTTTTGGCTGAATTGAGCCCTACTGCCAATTCTGAGATACACTTTGGTCTAACTCCTCAGGGAAAGCTCGTACTTGAAAATTGAATGTGTTTTTGCGCTTTTCAGACTGTGGTTAACATGAATATGTGTTTCTTCTGCAAATCTGAGCTCTGTGTCAAAAGTTAAGTTTTCTGGTTGAATTGAGCCCTACTGCCAATTCTGAGATACATTTTGGTCTAACTCCTCAGGGAAAGCTCGTACTTGAAAATTGAATGTGTTTTTGGCTTTTTGGAGCGTGGGGATCATGAATATGTGTTGCTTCTGTAAATCTGAGCTCTGTGTCTAAAGTTTTTTCTGGCTGAATAGAATCCAGTTCTGAAATACAGTCTACACTTTGGTCCAACTCCTCAGGGAAAGCTCGTACTTGAAAATTGAATGTGTTTTTGCCCTTTTCAGACTGTGGTTAATATTAATATGTGTTTCTTCTGTAAATCTGAGCCCTGTGTCTAAAGTTTTTTCTGGCTGAATTGAATCCAGTTTTGAAATACAGTGTACACTTTGGTCTAACTCCTCAGGGAAAGCTCGTACTTGAAAATTGAATGTGTTTTTGGCTTTTTGGAGCGTGGGGATCATGAATATGTGTTGCTTCTGTAAATCTGAGCTCTGTGTCTAAAGTTTTTTCTGGCTGAATTGAATCCAGTTCTGAAATACAGTCTACACTTTGGTCCAACTCCTCAGGGAAAGCTCGTACTTGAAAATTGAATGTGTTTTGTGGTTTTCAGACTGTGGTTAATATTAATATGTGTTTCTTCTGCAAATCTGAGCTCTGTGTCAAAAGTTAAGTTTTCTGGTTGAATTGAGCCCTACTGCCAATTCTGAGATACACTTTGGTCTAACTCCTCAGGGAAAGCTCGTACTTGAAAATTGAATGTGTTTTTGCGCTTTTCAGACTGTGGTTAACATTAATACGTGTTTCTTCTGCAAATCTGAGCTCTGTGTCAAAAGTTACCTTTTTGGCTGAATTGAGCCCTACTGCCAATTCTGAGATAAACTTTGGTCTAATTCCTCAGGGAAAACTCTTACTTGAAAATTGAATATATATTTGCTCTTTTTTAGACCGTGGGGAACATGAATATGTGTTTCTACTGCAAATCTGAGGTCAGTGTCAAAAGTTACCTTTTTGGCTGAATTGAGCCCTACTGCCAATTCTGAGATACACTTTGGTCTAACTCCTCAGGGATCTCTCGTACTTGAAAATTGAATGTGTTTTGTGGTTTTCAGACCGTGGGGAACATGAATATGTGTTTCTACTGCAAATCTGAGCTCAGTGTCAAAAGTTACCTTTTTGGCTGAATTGAGCCCTTCTGCCAATTCTGACATACACTTTGGTCTAACTCCTCAGGGAAAGCTCGTACTTGAAAATTGAATGTGCTTTTGCTCTTTTTTAGACCGTGGGGAACAGGAATATGTGTTTCTTCTGCAAATCTGAGCTCTGTGTCAAACGTTACGTTTTCTGGTTGAATTGAGGCCTACTGCCAATTCTGAGATGCACTTTGGCTTAATTCCTCAGGGATCTCTCGTACTTGAAAATTGAATGTGTTTTGTGGTTTTCAGACCATGGGGAACATGAATATGTGTTTCTACTGCAAATCTGAGCTCAGTGTCAAAAGTTACCTTTTTGGCTGAATTGAGCCCTTCTGCCAATTCGGAGATACACTTTGGTCTAACTCCTCAGGGAAAGCTCGTACTTGAACATTGAATGTGTTTTTGCGCTTTTCAGACTGTGGTTAACATTAATATGTGTTTCTTCTGCAAATCTGAGCTCTGTGTCTAAAGATTTTTCTGGCTGAATTGAATTCAGTTCTGAAATACAGTCTGCACTTTGGTCTAACTCTTCAGGGAAAGCTCGTACTTGAAAATTGAATGTGTTTTTCCGCTTTTCAGATTGTGGTTAACATTAATATGTGTTTCTTCTGCAATCCTGAGCTCCGTGTCAAAAGTTAAGTTTTCTGGTTGAATTGAGCCCTACTGCCAATTCTGAGATACACTTTGGTCTAACTCCTCAGGGAAAGCTCGTACTTGAAAATTGAATGTGTTTTTGCGCTTTTCAGACTGTGGTTAACATGAATATGTGTTCCTTCTGCAAATCTGAGCTCTGTGTCAAAAGTTAAGTTTTCTGGTTGAATTGAGCCCTACTGCCAATTCTGAGATACACTTTGGTCTAACTCCTCAGGGAAAGCTCGTACTTGAAAATTGAATGTGTTTTTGCGCTTTTCAGACTGTGGTTAACATTAATACGTGTTTCTTCGGCAAATCTGAGCTGTGTGTCAAAAGTTACCTTTTTGGCTGAATTGAGCCCTTCTGCCAATTCTGAGATACACTTTGGTCTAACTCCTCAGGGAAAGCTCGTACTTGAAAATTGAATGTGTTTTTCCGCTTTTCAGACTGTGGTTAACATTAATATGTGTTTCTTCTGCAAATCTGAGCTCCGTGTCAAAAGTTAAGTTTTCTGGTTGAATTGAGCCCTACTGCCAATTCTGAGATACACTTTGGTCTAACTCCTCAGGGAAAGCTCGTACTTGAAAATTGAATGTGTTTTTGCGCTTTTCAGACTGTGGTTAACATGAATATGTGTTCCTTCTGCAAGTCTGAGCTCTGTGTCAAAAGTTAAGTTTTCTGGTTGAATTGAGCCCTACTGCCAATTCTGAGATACATTTTGGTCTAACTCCTCAGGGAAAGCTCGTACTTGAAAATTGAATGTGTTTTTGGCTTTTTGGAGCGTGGGGATCATGAATATGTGTTGCTTCTGTAAATCTGAGCTCTGTGTCTAAAGTTTTTTGTGGCTGAATTGAATCCAGTTCTGAAATACAGTCTACACTTTGGTCCAACTCCTCAGGGAAAGCTCGTACTTGAAAATTGAATGTGTTTTTGCCCTTTTCAGACTGTGGTTAACATTAATATGTGTTTCTTCTGCAAATCTGAGCTCTGTGTCAAAAGTTAAGTTTTCTGGTTGAATTGAGCCCTACTGCCAATTCTGAGATAAACTTTGGTCTAATTCCTCAGGGAAAACTCTTACTTGAAAATTGAATATATTTTTGCTCTTTTTTAGACCGTGGGGAACATGAATATGTGTTTCTACTGCAAATCTGAGCTCAGTGTCAAAAGTTACCTTTTTGGCTGAATTGAGCCCTTCTGCCAATTCTGAGATACACTTTGGTCTAACTCCTCAGGGAAAGCTCGTACTTGAAAATTGAATGTGTTTTTGCGCTTTTCAGACTGTGGTTAACATGAATATGTGTTCCTTCTGCAAATCTGAGCTCTGTGTCAAAAGTTAAGTTTTCTGGTTGAATTGAGCCCTACTGCCAATTCTGAGATACATTTTGGTCTAACTCCTCAGGGAAAGCTCGTACTTGAAAATTGAATGTGTTTTTGGCTTTTTGGAGCGTGGGGATCATGAATATGTGTTGCTTCTGTAAATCTGAGCTCTGTGTCTAAAGTTTTTTGTGGCTGAATTGAATCCAGTTCTGAAATACAGTCTACACTTTGGTCCAACTCCTCAGGGAAAGCTCGTACTTGAAAATTGAATGTGTTTTTGCCCTTTTCAGACTGTGGTTAACATTAATATGTGTTTCTTCTGCAAATCTGAGCTCTGTGTCAAAAGTTAAGTTTTCTGGTTGAATTGAGCCCTACTGCCAATTCTGAGATAAACTTTGGTCTAATTCCTCAGGGAAAACTCTTACTTGAAAATTGAATATATTTTTGCTCTTTTTTAGACCGTGGGGAACATGAATATGTGTTTCTACTGCAAATCTGAGCTCAGTGTCAAAAGTTACCTTTTTGGCTGAATTGAGCCCTTCTGCCAATTCTGAGATACACTTTGGTCTAACTCCTCAGGGAAAGCTCGTACTTGAAAATTGAATGTGTTTTTGCGCTTTTCAGACTGTGGTTAACATTAATATGTGTTTCTTCTGCAAATCTGAGCTCCGTGTCAAAAGTTAAGTTTTCTGGTTGAATTGAGCCCTACTGCCAATTCTGAGATAAACTTTGGTCTAATTCCTCAGGGAAAACTCTTACTTGAAAATTGAATGTATTTTTGCTCTTTTTTAGACCGTGGGGAACATGAATATGTGTTTCTTCTGCAAATCTGAGCTCTGTGTCAAAAGTTAAGTTTTCTGGTTGAATTGAATCCAGTTCTTAAATACAGTCTATACTTTGGTCCATCTCCTCAGGGAAAGCTCGTACTTGAAAATTGAATGTGTTTTTGCCCTTTTCAGACTGTGGTTAACATTAATATGTGTTTCTTCTGCAAATCTGAGCTCTGTGTCAAAAGTTAAGTTTTCTGGTTGAATTGAGCCCTACTCCCAATTCTGAGATAAACTTTGGTCTAATTCCTCAGGGAAAACTCTTACTTGAAAATTGAATGTATTTTTGTTCTTTTTTAGACCGTGGGGAACATGAATATGTGTTTCTTCTGCAAATCTGAGCTCAGTGTCAAAAGTTACCTTTTTGGCTCAATTGTGCCCTACTGCCAATTCTGAGATACACTTTGGTCTAACTCCTCAGGGAAAGATCGTACTTGGAAATTGAATGTGTTTTGTGGTTTTCAGACCGTGGGGAACATGAATATGTGTTTCTTCTGCAAATCTGAGCTCTGTGTCAAAAGTTAAGTTTTCTGGTTGAATTGAGCCCTACTGCCAATTCTGAGATAAACTTTGGTCTAATTCCTCAGGGAAAACTCTTACTTGAAAATTGAATGTATTTTTGTTCTTTTTTAGACCGTGGGGAACATGAATATGTGTTTCTTCTGAAAATCTGAGCTCAGTGTCAAAAGTTACCTTTTTGGCTCAATTGTGCCCTACTGCCAATTCTGAGATACACTTTGGTCTAACTCCTCAGGGAAAGCTCGTACTTGAAAATTGAATGTGCTTTTGCTTTCTTTTAGACCGTGGGGAACCGGAATATGTGTTTCTTCTGCAAATCTGAGCTCTGTGTCAAACGTTATGTTTTCTGGTTGAATTGAGGCCTACTGCCAATTCTGAGATGCACTTTGGCCTAATTCCTCAGGGATCTCTCGTACTTGAAAATTGAATGTGTTTTGTGGTTTTCAGACCATAGGGAACATGAATATGTGTTTCTACTGCAAATCTGAGCTCAGTGTCAAAAGTTACCTTTTTGGCTGAATTGAGCCCTACTGCCAATTCTGAGATACACTTTGGTCTAACTCCTCAGGGAAAGCTCGTACTTGAAAATTGAATGTGTTTTTGCGCTTTTCAGACTGTGGTTAACATGAATATGTGTTTCTTCTGCAAATCTGAGCTCTGTGTCAAAAGTTAAGTTTTCTGGTTGAATTGAGCCCTACTGCCAATTCTGAGATACATTTTGGTCTAACTCCTCAGGGAAAGCTCGTACTTGAAAATTGAATGTGTTTTTGGCTTTTTGGAGCGTGGGGATCATGAATATATGTTGCTTCTGTAAATCTGAGCTCTGTGTCTAAAGATTTTTCTGGCTGAATTGAATTCAGTTCTGAAATACAGTCTGCACTTTGGTCTTACTCCTCAGGGAAAGCTCGTACTTGAAAATTGAATGTGTTTTTGGCTTTTTGGAGCGTGGGGATCATGAATATGTGTTGCTTCTGTAAATCTGAGCTCTGTGTCTAAAGATTTTTCTGGCTGAATTGAATTCAGTTCTGAAATACAGTCTGCACTTTGGTCTTACTCCTCAGGGAAAGCTCGTACTTGAAAATTGAATGTGTTTTTCCGCTTTTCAGACTGTGGTTAACATTAATATGTGTTTCTTCTGCAAATCTGAGCTCCGTGTCAAAAGTTAAGTTTTCTGGTTGAATTGAGCCCTACTGCCAATTCTGAGATACATTTTGGTCTAACTCCTCAGGGAAAGCTCGTACTTGAAAATTGAATGTGTTTTTGGCTTTTTGGAGCGTGGGGATCATGAATATGTGTTGCTTCTGTAAATCTGAGCCCTGTGTCTAAAGTTTTTTCTGGCTGAATTGAATCCAGTTCTGAAATACAGTGTACACTTTGGTCTAACTCCTCAGGGAAAGCTCGTACTTGAAAATTGAATGTGTTTTTGGCTTTTTGGAGTGTGGGGATCATGAATATGTGTTGCTTCTGTAAATCTGAGCTCTGTGTCTAAAGTTTTTTCTGGCTGAATTGAATCCAGTTCTGAAATACAGTCTACACTTTGGTCCAACTCCTCAGGGAAAGCTCGTACTTGAAAATTGAATGTGTTTTTGCCCTTTTCAGACTGTGGTTAATATTAATATGTGTTTCTTCTGCAAATCTGAGCTCTGTGTCAAAAGTTAAGTTTTCTGGTTGAATTGAGCCCTACTGCCAATTCTGAGATAAACTTTGGTCTAATTCCTCAGGGAAAACTCTTACTTGAAAATTGAATATATTTTTGCTCTTTTTTAGACCGTGGGGAACATGAATATGTGTTTCTACTGCAAATCTGAGCTCAGTGTCAAAAGTTACCTTTTTGGCTGAATTGTGCCCTACTGCCAATTCTAAGATACACTTTGGTCTAACTCCTCAGGGATCTCTCGTTCTTGAAAATTGAATGTGTTTTGTGGTTTTCAGACCGTGGGGAACATGAATATGTGTTTCTTCTGCAAATCTGAGCTCTGTGTCAAAAGTTAAGTTTTCTGGTTGAATTGAGCCCTACTGCCAATTCTGAGATAAACTTTGGTCTAATTCCTCAGGGAAAACACTTACTTGAAAATTGAATGTATTTTTGCTCTTTTTTAGACCGTGGGGAACATGAATATGTGTTTCTACTGCAAATCTGAGCTCAGTGTCAAAAGTTACCTTTTTGGCTGAATTGTGCCCTACTGCCAATTCTGAGATACACTTTGGTCTAACTCCTCAGGGAAAGCTCGTACTTGGAAATTGAATGTGTTTTTGGATTTTTAGACCGTGGGGATCATGAATATGTGTTGCTTCTGTAAATCTGAGCTCTGTGTCTAAAGATTTTTCTGGCTGAATTGAATTCAGTTCTGAAATACAGTCTGCACTTTGGTCTAACTCCTCAGGGAAAGCTCGTACTTGAAAATTGAATGTGTTTTTGCTCTTTTTTAGACCGTGGGGAACATGAATATGTGTTTCTACTGCAAATCTGAGCTCAGTGTCAAAAGTTACCTTTTTGGCTGAATTGAGCCCTTCTGCCAATTCTGAGATACACTTTGGTCTAACTCCTCAGGGAAAGCTCGTACTTGAAAATTGAATGTGCTTTTGCTTTTTTTTAGACCGTGGGGAACCGGAATATGTGTTTCTTCTGCAAATCTGAGCTCTGTGTCAAACGTTATGTTTTCTGGTTGAATTGAGGCCTACTGCCAATTCTGAGATGCACTTTGGCCTAATTCCTCAGGGATCTCTCGTACTTGAAAATTGAATGTGTTTTGTGGTTTTCAGACCATGGGGAACATGAATATGTGTTTCTACTGCAAATCTGAGCTCAGTGTCAAAAGTTACCTTTTTGGCTGAATTGAGCCCTTCTGCCAATTCTGAGATACACTTTGGTCTAACTCCTCAGGGAAAGCTCGTACTTGAAAATTGAATGTGTTTTTGCGCTTTTCAGACTGTGGTTAACATGAATATGTGTTTCTTCTGCAAATCTGAGCTCTGTGTCAAAAGTTAAGTTTTCTGGTTGAATTGTGCCCTACTGCCAATTCTGAGATAAACTTTGGTCTAATTCCTCAGGGAAAACTCTTACTTGAAAATTGAATGTATTTTTGTTCTTTTTAAGACCGTGGGGAACATGAATATGTGTTTCTTCTGAAAATCTGAGCTCAGTGTCAAAAGTTACCTTTTTGGCTCAATTGTGCCCTACTGCCAATTCTGAGATACACTTTGGTCTAACTCCTCAGGGAAAGCTCGTACTTGAAAATTGAATGTGCTTTTGCTTTTTTTTAGACCGTGGGGAACCGGAATATGTGTTTCTTCTGCAAATCTGAGCTCTGTGTCAAACGTTATGTTTTCTGGTTGAATTGAGGCCTACTGCCAATTCTGAGATGCACTTTGGCCTAATTCCTCAGGGATCTCTCGTACTTGAAAATTGAATGTGTTTTGTGGTTTTCAGACCATGGGGAACATGAATATGTGTCTCTACTGCAAATCTGAGCTCAGTGTCAAAAGTTACCTTTTTGGCTGAATTGAGCCCTACTGCCAATTCTGAGATACACTTTGGTCTAACTCCTCAGGGAAAGCTCGTACTTGAAAATTGAATGTGTTTTTGCGCTTTTCAGACTGTGGTTAACATGAATATGTGTTTCTTCTGCAAATCTGAGCTCTGTGTCAAAAGTTAAGTTTTCTGGTTGAATTGAGCCCTACTGCCAATTCTGAGATACATTTTGGTCTAACTCCTCAGGGAAAGCTCGTACTTGAAAATTGAATGTGTTTTTGGCTTTTTGGAGCGTGGGGATCATGAATATGTGTTGCTTCTGTAAATCTGAGCTCTGTGTCTAAAGTTTTTTCTGGCTGAATAGAATCCAGTTCTGAAATACAGTCTACACTTTGGTCCAACTCCTCAGGGAAAGCTCGTACTTGAAAATTGAATGTGTTTTTGCCCTTTTCAGACTGTGGTTAATATTAATATGTGTTTCTTCTGTAAATCTGAGCCCTGTGTCTAAAGTTTTTTCTGGCTGAATTGAATCCAGTTTTGAAATACAGTGTACACTTTGGTCTAACTCCTCAGGGAAAGCTCGTACTTGGAAATTGAATGTGTTTTTGGATTTTTAGACCGTGGGGATCATGAATATGTGTTGCCTCTGTAAATCTGAGCTCTGTGTCTAAAGATTTTTCTGGCTGAATTGAATTCAGTTCTGAAATACAGTCTGCACTTTGGTCTAACTCCTCAGGGAAAGCTCGTACTTGAAAATTGAATGTGTTTTTGCGCTTTTCAGACTGTGGTTAACATTAATATGTGTTTCTTCTGCAAATCTGAGCTCTGTGTCAAAAGTTAAGTTTTCTGGTTGAATTGAGCCCTACTGCCAATTCTGAGATAAACTTTGGTCTAATTCCTCCGGGAAAACTCTTACTTGAAAATTGAATATATTTTTGCTCTTTTTTAGACCGTGGGGAACATGAATATGTGTTTCTACTGCAAATCTGAGCTCAGTGTCAAAAGTTACCTTTTTGGCTGAATTGTGCCCTACTGCCAATTCTGAGATACCCTTTGGTCTAACTCCTCAGGGATCTCTCGTACTTGAAAATTGAATGTGTTTTGTGGTTTTCAGACCGTGGGGAACATGAATATGTGTCTCTACTGCAAATCTGAGCTCAGTGTCAAAAGTTACCTTTTTGGCTGAATTGAGCCCTACTGCCAATTCTGAGATACACTTTGGTCTAACTCCTCAGGGAAAGCTCGTACTTGAAAATTGAATGTGTTTTTGCGCTTTTCAGACTGTGGTTAACATGAATATGTGTTTCTTCTGCAAATCTGAGCTCTGTGTCAAAAGTTAAGTTTTCTGGTTGAATTGAGCCCTACTGCCAATTCTGAGATACATTTTGGTCTAACTCCTCAGGGAAAGCTCTTACTTGAAAATTGAATGTGTTTTTGGCTTTTTGGAGCGTGGGGATCATGAATATGTGTTGCTTCTGTAAATCTGAGCTCTGTGTCTAAAGTTTTTTCTGGCTGAATAGAATCCAGTTCTGAAATACAGTCTACACTTTGGTCCAACTCCTCAGGGAAAGCTCGTACTTGAAAATTGAATGTGTTTTTGCCCTTTTCAGACTGTGGTTAATATTAATATGTGTTTCTTCTGTAAATCTGAGCCCTGTGTCTAAAGTTTTTTCTGGCTGAATTGAATCCAGTTTTGAAATACAGTGTACACTTTGGTCTAACTCCTCAGGGAAAGCTCGTACTTGAAAATTGAATGTGTTTTTGGCTTTTTGGAGCGTGGGGATCATGAATATGTGTTGCTTCTGTAAATCTGAGCTCTGTGTCTAAAGTTTTTTCTGGCTGAATTGAATCCAGTTCTGAAATACAGTCTACACTTTGGTCCAACTCCTCAGGGAAAGCTCGTACTTGACAATTGAATGTGTTTTTGCCCTTTTCAGGCTGTGGTTAACATTAATATGTGTTTCTTCTGCAAATCTGAGCTCTGTGTCAAAAGTTAAGTTTTCTGGTTGAATTGAGCCCTACTGCCAATTCTGAGATAAACTTTGGTCTAATTCCTCAGGGAAAACTCTTACTTGAAAATTGAATATATTTTTGCTCTTTTTTAGACCGTGGGGAACATGAATATGTGTTTCTACTGCAAATCTGAGCTCAGTGTCAAAAGTTACCTTTTTGGCTGAATTGTGCCCTACTGCCAATTCTGAGATACACTTTGGTCTAACTCCTCAGGGAAAGCTCGTACTTGAAAATTGAATGTGTTTTGTGGTTTTCAGACCGTGGGGAACATGAATATGTGTTTCTTCTGCAAATCTGAGCTCTGTGTCAAAAGTTAAGTTTTCTGGTTGAATTGAGCCCTACTGCCAATTCTGAGATAAACTTTGGTCTAATTCCTCAGGGAAAACACTTACTTGAAAATTGAATGTATTTTTGCTCTTTTTTAGACCGTGGGGAACATGAATATGTGTTTCTACTGCAAATCTGAGCTCAGTGTCAAAAGGTACCTTTTTGGCTGAATTGTGCCCTACTGCCAATTCTGAGATACACTTTGGTCTAACTCCTCAGGGAAAGCTCGTACTTGGAAATTGAATGTGTTTTTGGATTTTTAGACCGTGGGGATCATGAATATGTGTTGCTTCTGTAAATCTGAGCTCTGTGTCTAAAGATTTTTCTGGCTGAATTGAATTCAGTTCTGAAATACAGTCTGCACTTTGGTCTAACTCCTCAGGGAAAGCTCGTACTTGAAAATTGAATGTGTTTTTGCTCTTTTTTAGACCGTGGGGAACATGAATATGTGTTTCTACTGCAAATCTGAGCTCAGTGTCAAAAGTTACCTTTTTGGCTGATTGAGCCCTTCTGCCAATTCTGAGATACACTTTGGTCTAACTCCTCAGGGAAAGCTCGTACTTGAAAATTGAATGTGCTTTTGCTTTTTTTAGACCGTGGGGAACCGGAATATGTGTTTCTTCTGCAAATCTGAGCTCTGTGTCAAACGTTATGTTTTCTGGTTGAATTGAGGCCTACTGCCAATTCTGAGATGCACTTTGGCCTAATTCCTCAGGGATCTCTCGTACTTGAAAATTGAATGTGTTTTGTGGTTTTCAGACCATGGGGAACATGAATATGTGTTTCTACTGCAAATCTGAGCTCAGTGTCAAAAGTTACCTTTTTGGCTGAATTGAGCCCTTCTGCCAATTCTGAGATACACTTTGGTCTAACTCCTCAGGGAAAGCTCGTACTTGAAAATTGAATGTGTTTTTGCGCTTTTCAGACTGTGGTTAACATGAATATGTGTTTCTTCTGCAAATCTGAGCTCTGTGTCAAAAGTTAAGTTTTCTGGTTGAATTGTGCCCTACTGCCAATTCTGAGATAAACTTTGGTCTAATTCCTCAGGGAAAACTCTTACTTGAAAATTGAATGTATTTTTGTTCTTTTTAAGACCGTGGGGAACATGAATATGTGTTTCTTCTGAAAATCTGAGCTCAGTGTCAAAAGTTACCTTTTTGGCTCAATTGTGCCCTACTGCCAATTCTGAGATACACTTTGGTCTAACTCCTCAGGGAAAGCTCGTACTTGAAAATTGAATGTGCTTTTGCTTTTTTTAGACCGTGGGGAACCGGAATATGTGTTTCTTCTGCAAATCTGAGCTCTGTGTCAAACGTTATGTTTTCTGGTTGAATTGAGGCCTACTGCCAATTCTGAGATGCACTTTGGCCTAATTCCTCAGGGATCTCTCGTACTTGAAAATTGAATGTGTTTTGTGGTTTTTCAGACCATGGGGAACATGAATATGTGTCTCTACTGCAAATCTGAGCTCAGTGTCAAAAGTTACCTTTTTGGCTGAATTGAGCCCTACTGCCAATTCTGAGATACACTTTGGTCTAACTCCTCAGGGAAAGCTCGTACTTGAAAATTGAATGTGTTTTTGCGCTTTTCAGACTGTGGTTAACATGAATATGTGTTTCTTCTGCAAATCTGAGCTCTGTGTCAAAAGTTAAGTTTTCTGGTTGAATTGAGCCCTACTGCCAATTCTGAGATACATTTTGGTCTAACTCCTCAGGGAAAGCTCGTACTTGAAATTGAATGTGTTTTTGGCTTTTTGGAGCGTGGGGATCATGAATATGTGTTGCTTCTGTAAATCTGAGCTCTGTGTCTAAAGTTTTTTCTGGCTGAATAGAATCCAGTTCTGAAATACAGTCTACACTTTGGTCCAACTCCTCAGGGAAAGCTCGTACTTGAAAATTGAATGTGTTTTTGCCCTTTTCAGACTGTGGTTAATATTAATATGTGTTTCTTCTGTAAATCTGAGCCCTGTGTCTAAAGTTTTTTCTGGCTGAATTGAATCCAGTTTTGAAATACAGTGTACACTTTGGTCTAACTCCTCAGGGAAAGCTCGTACTTGAAAATTGAATGTGTTTTTGGCTTTTTGGAGCGTGGGGATCATGAATATGTGTTGCTTCTGTAAATCTGAGCTCTGTGTCTAAAGTTTTTTCTGGCTGAATTGAATCCCAGTTCTGAAATACAGTCTACACTTTGGTCCAACTCCTCAGGGAAAGCTCGTACTTGAAAATTGAATGTGTTTTGTGGTTTTCAGACTGTGGTTAATATTAATATGTGTTTCTTCTGCAAATCTGAGCTCTGTGTCAAAAGTTAAGTTTTCTGGTTGAATTGAGCCCTACTGCCAATTCTGAGATAAACTTTGGTCTAATTCCTCAGGGAAAACTCTTACTTGAAAATTGAATATATTTTTGCTCTTTTTTAGACCGTGGGGAACATGAATATGTGTTTCTACTGCAAATCTGAGCTCAGTGTCAAAAGTTACCTTTTTGGCTGAATTGTGCCCTACTGCCAATTCTGAGATACACTTTGGTCTAACTCCTCAGGGATCTCTCGTTCTTGAAAATTGAATGTGTTTTGTGGTTTTCAGACCGTGGGGAACATGAATATGTGTTTCTTCTGCAAATCTGAGCTCTGTGTCAAAAGTTAAGTTTTCTGGTTGAATTGAGCCCTACTGCCAATTCTGAGATAAACTTTGGTCTAATTCCTCAGGGAAAACACTTACTTGAAAATTGAATGTATTTTTGCTCTTTTTTAGACCGTGGGGAACATGAATATGTGTTTCTACTGCAAATCTGAGCTCAGTGTCAAAAGTTACCTTTTTGGCTGAATTGTGCCCTACTGCCAATTCTGAGATACACTTTGGTCTAACTCCTCAGGGAAAGCTCGTACTTGGAAATTGAATGTGTTTTTGGATTTTTAGACCGTGGGGATCATGAATATGTGTTGCCTCTGTAAATCTGAGCTCTGTGTCTAAAGATTTTTCTGGCTGAATTGAATTCAGTTCTGAAATACAGTCTGCACTTTGGTCTAACTCCTCAGGGAAAGCTCGTACTTGAAAATTGAATGTGTTTTTGCGCTTTTCAGACTGTGGTTAACATTAATATGTGTTTCTTCTGCAAATCTGAGCTCTGTGTCAAAAGTTAAGTTTTCTGGTTGAATTGAGCCCTACTGCCAATTCTGAGATAAACTTTGGTCTAATTCCTCCGGGAAAACTCTTACTTGAAAATTGAATATATTTTTGCTCTTTTTTAGACCGTGGGGAACATGAATATGTGTTTCTACTGCAAATCTGAGCTCAGTGTCAAAAGTTACCTTTTTGGCTGAATTGTGCCCTACTGCCAATTCTGAGATACCCTTTGGTCTAACTCCTCAGGGATCTCTCGTACTTGAAAATTGAATGTGTTTTGTGGTTTTCAGACCGTGGGGAACATGAATATGTGTCTCTACTGCAAATCTGAGCTCAGTGTCAAAAGTTACCTTTTTGGCTGAATTGAGCCCTACTGCCAATTCTGAGATACACTTTGGTCTAACTCCTCAGGGAAAGCTCGTACTTGAAAATTGAATGTGTTTTTGCGCTTTTCAGACTGTGGTTAACATGAATATGTGTTTCTTCTGCAAATCTGAGCTCTGTGTCAAAAGTTAAGTTTTCTGGTTGAATTGAGCCCTACTGCCAATTCTGAGATACATTTTGGTCTAACTCCTCAGGGAAAGCTCGTACTTGAAAATTGAATGTGTTTTTGGCTTTTTGGAGCGTGGGGATCATGAATATATGTTGCTTCTGTAAATCTGAGCTCTGTGTCTAAAGTTTTTTCTGGCTGAATAGAATCCAGTTCTGAAATACAGTCTACACTTTGGTCCAACTCCTCAGGGAAAGCTCGTACTTGAAAATTGAATGTGTTTTTGCCCTTTTCAGACTGTGGTTAATATTAATATGTGTTTCTTCTGTAAATCTGAGCCCTGTGTCTAAAGTTTTTTCTGGCTGAATTGAATCCAGTTTTGAAATACAGTGTACACTTTGGTCTAACTCCTCAGGGAAAGCTCGTACTTGAAAATTGAATGTGTTTTTGGCTTTTTGGAGCGTGGGGATCATGAATATGTGTTGCTTCTGTAAATCTGAGCTCTGTGTCTAAAGTTTTTTCTGGCTGAATTGAATCCAGTTCTGAAATACAGTCTACACTTTGGTCCAACTCCTCAGGGAAAGCTCGCACTTGACAATTGAATGTGTTTTTGCCCTTTTCAGGCTGTGGTTAACATTAATATGTGTTTCTTCTGCAAATCTGAGCTCTGTGTCAAAAGTTAAGTTTTCTGGTTGAATTGAGCCCTACTGCCAATTCTGAGATAAACTTTGGTCTAATTCCTCAGGGAAAACTCTTACTTGAAAATTGAATATATTTTTGCTCTTTTTTAGACCGTGGGGAACATGAATATGTGTTTCTACTGCAAATCTGAGCTCAGTGTCAAAAGTTACCTTTTTGGCTGAATTGTGCCCTACTGCCAATTCTGAGATACACTTTGGTCTAACTCCTCAGGGAAAGCTCGTACTTGAAAATTGAATGTGCTTTTGCTTTTTTTTAGACCGTGGGGAACCGGAATATGTGTTTCTTCTGCAAATCTGAGCTCTGTGTCAAACGTTATGTTTTCTGGTTGAATTGAGGCCTACTGCCAATTCTGAGATGCTCTTTGGCCTAATTCCTCAGGGATCTCTCGTACTTGAAAATTGAATGTGTTTTGTGGTTTTCAGACCATGGGGAACATGAATATGTGTTTCTACTGCAAATCTGAGCTCAGTGTCAAAAGTTACCTTTTTGGCTGAATTGAGCCCTTCTGCCAATTCTGAGATACACTTTGGTCTAACTCCTCAGGGAAAGCTCGTACTTGAAAATTGAATGTGTTTTTGCGCTTTTCAGACTGTGGTTAACATTAATATGTGTTTCTTCTGCAAATCTGAGCTCTGTGTCAAAAGTTAAGTTTTCTGGTTGAATTGTGCCCTACTGCCAATTCTGAGATAAACTTTGGTCTAATTCCTCAGGGAAAACTCTTACTTGAAAATTGAATGTATTTTTGTTCTTTTTTAGACCGTGGGGAACATGAATATGTGTTTCTTCTGAAAATCTGAGCTCAGTGTCAAAAGTTACCTTTTTGGCTCAATTGTGCCCTACTGCCAATTCTGAGATACACTTTGGTCTAACTCCTCAGGGAAAGATCGTACTTGAAAATTGAATGTGTTTTGTGGTTTTCAGACCGTGGGGAACATGAATATGTGTTTCTTCTGCAAATCTGAGCTCTGTGTCAAAAGTTAAGTTTTCTGGTTGAATTGAGCCCTACTGCCAATTCTGAGATAAACTTTGGTCTAATTCCTCAGGGAAAACTCTTACTTGAAAATTGAATGTATTTTTGCTCTTTTTTAGACCGTGGGGAACATGAATATGTGTTTCTTCTGCAAATCTGAGCTCAGTGTCAAAAGTTACCTTTTTGCTCAATTGTGCCCTACTGCCAATTCTGAGATACACTTTGGTCTAACTCCTCAGGGAAAGCTCGTACTTGAAAATTGAATGTGTTTTTGGCTTTTTGGAGCGTGGGGATCATGAATATGTGTTGCTTCTGTAAATCTGAGCTCTGTGTCTAAAGATTTTCTGGCTGAATTGAATTCAGTTCTGAAATACAGTCTGCACTTTGGTCTTACTCCTCAGGGAAAGCTCGTACTTGAAAATTGAATGTGTTTTTCGCTTTTCAGACTGTGGTTAACATTAATATGTGTTTCTTCTGCAAATCTGAGCTCCGTGTCAAAAGTTAAGTTTTCTGGTTGAATTGAGCCCTACTGCCAATTCTGAGATACACTTTGGTCTAACTCCTCAGGGAAAGCTCGTACTTGAAAATTGAATGTGTTTTTGCGCTTTTCAGACTGTGGTTAACATGAATATGTGTTTCTTCTGCAAATCTGAGCTCTGTGTCAAAAGTTAAGTTTTCTGGTTGAATTGAGCCCTACTGCCAATTCTGAGATACATTTTGGTCTAACTCCTCCTCAGGGAAAGCTCGTACTTGAAAATTGAATGTGTTTTTGGCTTTTTGGAGCGTGGGGATCATGAATATGTGTTGCTTCTGTAAATCTGAGCCCTGTGTCTAAAGTTTTTTCTGGCTGAATTGAATCCAGTTCTGAAATACAGTGTACACTTTGGGCTAACTCCTCAGGGAAAGCTCGTACTTGAAAATTGAATGTGTTTTTGGCTTTTTGGAGTGTGGGGATCATGAATATGTGTTGCTTCTGTAAATCTGAGCTCTGCGTCTAAAGTTTTTTCTGGCTGAATTGAATCCAGTTCTGAAATACAGTCTACACTTTGGTCCAACTCCTCAGGGAAAGCTCGTACTTGAAAATTGAATGTGTTTTTGCCCTTTTCAGACTGTGGTTAATATTAATATGTGTTTCTTCTGCAAATCTGAGCTCTGTGTCAAAAGTTAAGTTTTCTGGTTGAATTGAGCCCTACTGCCAATTCTGAGATAAACTTTGGTCTAATTCCTCAGGGAAAACTCTTACTTGAAAATTGAATATATTTTTGCTCTTTTTTAGACCGTGGGGAACATGAATATGTGTTTCTACTGCAAATCTGAGCTCAGTGTCAAAAGTTACCTTTTTGGCTGAATTGTGCCCTACTGCCAATTCTAAGATACACTTTGGTCTAACTCCTCAGGGATCTCTCGTTCTTGAAAATTGAATGTGTTTTGTGGTTTTCAGACCGTGGGGAACATGAATATGTGTTTCTTCTGCAAATCTGAGCTCTGTGTCAAAAGTTAAGTTTTCTGGTTGAATTGAGCCCTACTGCCAATTCTGAGATAAACTTTGGTCTAATTCCTCAGGGAAAACACTTACTTGAAAATTGAATGTATTTTTGCTCTTTTTTAGACCGTGGGGAACATGAATATGTGTTTCTACTGCAAATCTGAGCTCAGTGTCAAAAGTTACCTTTTTGGCTGAATTGTGCCCTACTGCCAATTCTGAGATACACTTTGGTCTAACTCCTCAGGGAAAGCTCGTACTTGGAAATTGAATGTGTTTTTGGATTTTTAGACCGTGGGGATCATGAATATGTGTTGCTTCTGTAAATCTGAGCTCTGTGTCTAAAGATTTTTCTGGCTGAATTGAATTCAGTTCTGAAATACAGTCTGCACTTTGGTCTAACTCCTCAGGGAAAGCTCGTACTTGAAAATTGAATGTGTTTTTGCTCTTTTTTAGACCGTGGGGAACATGAATATGTGTTTCTACTGCAAATCTGAGCTCAGTGTCAAAAGTTACCTTTTTGGCTGAATTGAGCCCTTCTGACAATTCTGAGATACACTTTGGTCTAACTCCTCAGGGAAAGCTCGTACTTGAAAATTGAATGTGCTTTTGCTTTTTTTTAGACCGTGGGGAACCGGAATATGTGTTTCTTCTGCAAATCTGAGCTCTGTGTCAAACGTTATGTTTTTTGGTTGAATTGAGGCCTACTGCCAATTCTGAGATGCACTTTGGCCTAATTCCTCAGGGATCTCTCGTACTTGAAAATTGAATGTGTTTTGTGGTTTTCAGACCATGGGGAACATGAATATGTGTTTCTACTGCAAATCTGAGCTCAGTGTCAAAAGTTACCTTTTTGGCTGAATTGAGCCCTTCTGCCAATTCTGAGATACACTTTGGTCTAACTCCTCAGGGAAAGCTCGTACTTGAAAATTGAATGTGTTTTTGCGCTTTTCAGACTGTGGTTAACATGAATATGTGTTTCTTCTGCAAATCTGAGCTCTGTGTCAAAAGTTAAGTTTTCTGGTTGAATTGTGCCCTACTGCCAATTCTGAGATAAACTTTGGTCTAATTCCTCAGGGAAAACTCTTACTTGAAAATTGAATGTATTTTTGTTCTTTTTAAGACCGTGGGGAACATGAATATGTGTTTCTTCTGAAAATCTGAGATCAGTGTCAAAAGTTACCTTTTTGGCTCAATTGTGCCCTACTGCCAATTCTGAGATACACTTTGGTCTAACTCCTCAGGGAAAGCTCGTACTTGAAAATTGAATGTGCTTTTGCTTTTTTTTAGACCGTGGGGAACCGGAATATGTGTTTCTTCTGCAAATCTGAGCTCTGTGTGAAACGTTATGTTTTCTGGTTGAATTGAGGCCTACTGCCAATTCTGAGATGCACTTTGGCCTAATTCCTCAGGGATCTCTCGTACTTGAAAATTGAATGTGTTTTGTGGTTTTCAGACCATGGGGAACATGAATATGTGTCTCTACTGCAAATCTGAGCTCAGTGTCAAAAGTTACCTTTTTGGCTGAATTGAGCCCTACTGCCAATTCTGAGATACACTTTGGTCTAACTCCTCAGGGAAAGCTCGTACTTGAAAATTGAATGTGTTTTTGCGCTTTTCAGACTGTGGTTAACATGAATATGTGTTTCTTCTGCAAATCTGAGCTCTGTGTCAAAAGTTAAGTTTTCTGGTTGAATTGAGCCCTACTGCCAATTCTGAGATTCATTTTGGTCTAACTCCTCAGGGAAAGCTCGTACTTGAAAATTGAATGTGTTTTTGGCTTTTTGGAGCGTGGGGATCATGAATATGTGTTGCTTCTGTAAATCTGAGCTCTGTGTCTAAAGTTTTTTCTGGCTGAATAGAATCCAGTTCTGAAATACAGTCTACACTTTGGTCCAACTCCTCAGGGAAAGCTCGTACTTGAAAATTGAATGTGTTTTTGCCCTTTTCAGACTGTGGTTAATATTAATATGTGTTTCTTCTGTAAATCTGAGCCCTGTGTCTAAAGTTTTTTCTGGCTGAATTGAATCCAGTTTTGAAATACAGTGTACACTTTGGTCTAACTCCTCAGGGAAAGCTCGTACTTGAAAATTGAATGTGTTTTTGGCTTTTTGGAGCGTGGGGATCATGAATATGTGTTGCTTCTGTAAATCTGAGCTCTGTGTCTAAAGTTTTTTCTGGCTGAATTGAATCCAGTTCTGAAATACAGTCTACACTTTGGTCCAACTCCTCAGGGAAAGCTCGTACTTGAAAATTGAATGTGTTTTGTGGTTTTCAGACTGTGGTTAATATTAATATGTGTTTCTTCTGCAAATCTGAGCTCTGTGTCAAAAGTTAAGTTTTCTGGTTGAATTGAGCCCTACTGCCAATTCTGAGATAAACTTTGGTCTAATTCCTCAGGGAAAACTCTTACTTGAAAATTGAATATATTTTTGCTCTTTTTTAGACCGTGGGGAACATGAATATGTGTTTCTACTGCAAATCTGAGCTCAGTGTCAAAAGTTACCTTTTTGGCTGAATTGTGCCCTACTGCCAATTCTGAGATACACTTTGGTCTAACTCCTCAGGGATCTCTCGTTCTTGAAAATTGAATGTGTTTTGTGGTTTTCAGACCGTGGGGAACATGAATATGTGTTTCTTCTGCAAATCTGAGCTCTGTGTCAAAAGTTAAGTTTTCTGGTTGAATTGAGCCCTACTGCCAATTCTGAGATAAACTTTGGTCTAATTCCTCAGGGAAAACACTTACTTGAAAATTGAATGTATTTTTGCTCTTTTTTAGACCGTGGGGAACATGAATATGTGTTTCTACTGCAAATCTGAGCTCAGTGTCAAAAGTTACCTTTTTGGCTGAATTGTGCCCTACTGCCAATTCTGAGATACACTTTGGTCTAACTCCTCAGGGAAAGCTCGTACTTGGAAATTGAATGTGTTTTTGGATTTTTAGACCGTGGGGATCATGAATATGTGTTGCCACTGTAAATCTGAGCTCTGTGTCTAAAGATTTTTCTGGCTGAATTGAATTCAGTTCTGAAATACAGTCTGCACTTTGGTCTACCTCCTCAGGGAAAGCTCGTACTTGAAAATTGAATGTGTTTTTGCGCTTTTCAGACTGTGGTTAACATTAATATGTGTTTCTTCTGCAAATCTGAGCTCTGTGTCAAAAGTTAAGTTTTCTGGTTGAATTGAGCCCTACTGCCAATTCTGAGATAAACTTTGGTCTAATTCCTCCGGGAAAACTCTTACTTGAAAATTGAATATATTTTTGCTCTTTTTTAGACCGTGGGGAACATGAATATGTGTTTCTACTGCAAATCTGAGCTCAGTGTCAAAAGTTACCTTTTTGGCTGAATTGTGCCCTACTGCCAATTCTGAGATACCCTTTGGTCTAACTCCTCAGGGATCTCTCGTACTTGAAAATTGAATGTGTTTTGTGGTTTTCAGACCGTGGGGAACATGAATATGTGTCTCTACTGCAAATCTGAGCTCAGTGTCAAAAGTTACCTTTTTGGCTGAATTGAGCCCTACTGCCAATTCTGAGATACACTTTGGTCTAACTCCTCAGGGAAAGCTCGTACTTGAAAATTGAATGTGTTTTTGCGCTTTTCAGACTGTGGTTAACATGAATATGTGTTTCTTCTGCAAATCTGAGCTCTGTGTCAAAAGTTAAGTTTTCTGGTTGAATTGAGCCCTACTGCCAATTCTGAGATACATTTTGGTCTAACTCCTCAGGGAAAGCTCGTACTTGAAAATTGAATGTGTTTTTGGCTTTTTGGAGCGTGGGGATCATGAATATGTGTTGCTTCTGTAAATCTGAGCTCTGTGTCTAAAGTTTTTTCTGGCTGAATAGAATCCAGTTCTGAAATACAGTCTACACTTTGGTCCAACTCCTCAGGGAAAGCTCGTACTTGAAAATTGAATGTGTTTTTGCCCTTTTCAGACTGTGGTTAATATTAATATGTGTTTCTTCTGTAAATCTGAGCCCTGTGTCTAAAGTTTTTTCTGGCTGAATTGAATCCAGTTTTGAAATACAGTGTACACTTTGGTCTAACTCCTCAGGGAAAGCTCGTACTTGAAAATTGAATGTGTTTTTGGCTTTTTGGAGCGTGGGGATCATGAATATGTGTTGCTTCTGTAAATCTGAGCTCTGTGTCTAAAGTTTTTTCTGGCTGAATTGAATCCAGTTCTGAAATACAGTCTACACTTTGGTCCAACTCCTCAGGGAAAGCTCGTACTTGAAAATTGAATGTGTTTTGTGGTTTTCAGACTGTGGTTAATATTAATATGTGTTTCTTCTGCAAATCTGAGCTCTGTGTCAAAAGTTAAGTTTTCTGGTTGAATTGAGCCCTACTGCCAATTCTGAGATACACTTTGGTCTAACTCCTCAGGGAAAGCTCGTACTTGAAAATTGAATGTGTTTTTGCGCTTTTCAGACTGTGGTTAACATTAATACGTGTTTCTTCTGCAAATCTGAGCTCTGTGTCAAAAGTTACCTTTTTGGCTGAATTGAGCCCTACTGCCAATTCTGAGATAAACTTTGGTCTAATTCCTCAGGGAAAACTCTTACTTGAAAATTGAATATATATTTGCTCTTTTTTAGACCGTGGGGAACATGAATATGTGTTTCTACTGCAAATCTGAGGTCAGTGTCAAAAGTTACCTTTTTGGCTGAATTGAGCCCTACTGCCAATTCTGAGATACACTTTGGTCTAACTCCTCAGGGATCTCTCGTACTTGAAAATTGAATGTGTTTTGTGGTTTTCAGACCGTGGGGAACATGAATATGTGTTTCTACTGCAAATCTGAGCTCAGTGTCAAAAGTTACCTTTTTGGCTGAATTGAGCCCTTCTGCCAATTCTGACATACACTTTGGTCTAACTCCTCAGGGAAAGCTCGTACTTGAAAATTGAATGTGCTTTTGCTCTTTTTTAGACCGTGGGGAACAGGAATATGTGTTTCTTCTGCAAATCTGAGCTCTGTGTCAAACGTTACGTTTTCTGGTTGAATTGAGGCCTACTGCCAATTCTGAGATGCACTTTGGCTTAATTCCTCAGGGATCTCTCGTACTTGAAAATTGAATGTGTTTTGTGGTTTTCAGACCATGGGGAACATGAATATGTGTTTCTACTGCAAATCTGAGCTCAGTGTCAAAAGTTACCTTTTTGGCTGAATTGAGCCCTTCTGCCAATTCGGAGATACACTTTGGTCTAACTCCTCAGGGAAAGCTCGTACTTGAACATTGAATGTGTTTTTGCGCTTTTCAGACTGTGGTTAACATTAATATGTGTTTCTTCTGCAAATCTGAGCTCTGTGTCTAAAGATTTTTCTGGCTGAATTGAATTCAGTTCTGAAATACAGTCTGCACTTTGGTCTAACTCTTCAGGGAAAGCTCGTACTTGAAAATTGAATGTGTTTTTCCGCTTTTCAGATTGTGGTTAACATTAATATGTGTTTCTTCTGCAATCCTGAGCTCCGTGTCAAAAGTTAAGTTTTCTGGTTGAATTGAGCCCTACTGCCAATTCTGAGATACACTTTGGTCTAACTCCTCAGGGAAAGCTCGTACTTGAAAATTGAATGTGTTTTTGCGCTTTTCAGACTGTGGTTAACATGAATATGTGTTCCTTCTGCAAATCTGAGCTCTGTGTCAAAAGTTAAGTTTTCTGGTTGAATTGAGCCCTACTGCCAATTCTGAGATACACTTTGGTCTAACTCCTCAGGGAAAGCTCGTACTTGAAAATTGAATGTGTTTTTGCGCTTTTCAGACTGTGGTTAACATTAATACGTGTTTCTTCGGCAAATCTGAGCTGTGTGTCAAAAGTTACCTTTTTGGCTGAATTGAGCCCTTCTGCCAATTCTGAGATACACTTTGGTCTAACTCCTCAGGGAAAGCTCGTACTTGAAAATTGAATGTGTTTTTCCGCTTTTCAGACTGTGGTTAACATTAATATGTGTTTCTTCTGCAAATCTGAGCTCCGTGTCAAAAGTAAAGTTTTCTGGTTGAATTGAGCCCTACTGCCAATTCTGAGATACACTTTGGTCTAACTCCTCAGGGAAAGCTCGTACTTGAAAATTGAATGTGTTTTTGCGCTTTTCAGACTGTGGTTAACATGAATATGTGTTCCTTCTGCAAATCTGAGCTCTGTGTCAAAAGTTAAGTTTTCTGGTTGAATTGAGCCCTACTGCCAATTCTGAGATACATTTTGGTCTAACTCCTCAGGGAAAGCTCGTACTTGAAAATTGAATGTGTTTTTGGCTTTTTGGAGCGTGGGGATCATGAATATGTGTTGCTTCTGTAAATCTGAGCTCTGTGTCTAAAGTTTTTTGTGGCTGAATTGAATCCAGTTCTGAAATACAGTCTACACTTTGGTCCAACTCCTCAGGGAAAGCTCGTACTTGAAAATTGAATGTGTTTTTGCCCTTTTCAGACTGTGGTTAACATTAATATGTGTTTCTTCTGCAAATCTGAGCTCTGTGTCAAAAGTTAAGTTTTCTGGTTGAATTGAGCCCTACTGCCAATTCTGAGATAAACTTTGGTCTAATTCCTCAGGGAAAACTCTTACTTGAAAATTGAATATATTTTTGCTCTTTTTTAGACCGTGGGGAACATGAATATGTGTTTCTACTGCAAATCTGAGCTCAGTGTCAAAAGTTACCTTTTTGGCTGAATTGTGCCCTACTGCCAATTCTGAGATACCCTTTGGTCTAACTCCTCAGGGATCTCTCGTACTTGAAAATTGAATGTGTTTTGTGGTTTTCAGACCGTGGGGAACCGGAATATGTGTTTCTTCTGCAAATCTGAGCTCTGTGTCAAACGTTATGTTTTCTGGTTGAATTGAGGCCTACTGCCAATTCTGAGATGCACTTTGGCCTAATTCCTCAGGGATCTCTCGTACTTGAAAATTGAATGTGTTTTGTGGTTTTCAGACCATGGGGAACATGAATATGTGTTTCTACTGCAAATCTGAGCTCAGTGTCAAAAGTTACCTTTTTGGCTGAATTGAGCCCTTCTGCCAATTCTGAGATACACTTTGGTCTAACTCCTCAGGGAAAGCTCGTACTTGAAAATTGAATGTGTTTTTGCGCTTTTCAGACTGTGGTTAACATTAATATGTGTTTCTTCTGCAAATCTGAGCTCCGTGTCAAAAGTTAAGTTTTCTGGTTGAATTGAGCCCTACTGCCAATTCTGAGATAAACTTTGGTCTAATTCCTCAGGGAAAACTCTTACTTGAAAATTGAATGTATTTTTGCTCTTTTTTAGACCGTGGGGAACATGAATATGTGTTTCTTCTGCAAATCTGAGCTCTGTGTCAAAAGTTAAGTTTTCTGGTTGAATTGAATCCAGTTCTTAAATACAGTCTATACTTTGGTCCATCTCCTCAGGGAAAGCTCGTACTTGAAAATTGAATGTGTTTTTGCCCTTTTCAGACTGTGGTTAACATTAATATGTGTTTCTTCTGCAAATCTGAGCTCTGTGTCAAAAGTTAAGTTTTCTGGTTGAATTGAGCCCTACTCCCAATTCTGAGATAAACTTTGGTCTAATTCCTCAGGGAAAACTCTTACTTGAAAATTGAATGTATTTTTGTTCTTTTTTAGACCGTGGGGAACATGAATATGTGTTTCTTCTGCAAATCTGAGCTCAGTGTCAAAAGTTACCTTTTTGGCTCAATTGTGCCCTACTGCCAATTCTGAGATACACTTTGGTCTAACTCCTCAGGGAAAGATCGTACTTGAAAATTGAATGTGTTTTGTGGTTTTCAGACCGTGGGGAACATGAATATGTGTTTCTTCTGCAAATCTGAGCTCTGTGTCAAAAGTTAAGTTTTCTGGTTGAATTGAGCCCTACTGCCAATTCTGAGATAAACTTTGGTCTAATTCCTCAGGGAAAACTCTTACTTGAAAATTGAATGTATTTTTGTTCTTTTTTAGACCGTGGGGAACATGAATATGTGTTTCTTCTAAAAATCTGAGCTCAGTGTCAAAAGTTACCTTTTTGGCTCAATTGTGCCCTACTGCCAATTCTGAGATACACTTTGGTCTAACTCCTCAGGGAAAACTCTTACTTGAAAATTGAATATATTTTTGCTCTTTTTTAGACCGTGGGGAACATGAATATGTGTTTCTACTGCAAATCTGAGCTCAGTGTCAAAAGTTACCTTTTTGGCTGAATTGTGCCCTACTGCCAATTCTGAGATACACTTTGGTCTAACTCCTCAGGGAAAGCTCGTACTTGAAAATTGAATGTGCTTTTGCTTTTTTTTAGACCGTGGGGAACATGAATATGTGTTTCTTCTAAAAATCTGAGCTCAGTGTCAAAAGTTACCTTTTTGGCTCAATTGTGCCCTACTGCCAATTCTGAGATACACTTTGGTCTAACTCCTCAGGGAAAGCTCGTACTTGAAAATTGAATGTGCTTTTGCTTTCTTTTAGACCGTGGGGAACCGGAATATGTGTTTCTTCTGCAAATCTGAGCTCTGTGTCAAACGTTATGTTTTCTGGTTGAATTGAGGCCTACTGCCAATTCTGAGATGCACTTTGGCCTAATTCCTCAGGGATCTCTCGTACTTGAAAATTGAATGTGTTTTGTGGTTTTCAGACCATAGGGAACATGAATATGTGTTTCTACTGCAAATCTGAGCTCAGTGTCAAAAGTTACCTTTTTGGCTGAATTGAGCCCTACTGCCAATTCTGAGATACACTTTGGTCTAACTCCTCAGGGAAAGCTCGTACTTGAAAATTGAATGTGTTTTTGCGCTTTTCAGACTGTGGTTAACATGAATATGTGTTTCTTCTGCAAATCTGAGCTCTGTGTCAAAAGTTAAGTTTTCTGGTTGAATTGAGCCCTACTGCCAATTCTGAGATACATTTTGGTCTAACTCCTCAGGGAAAGCTCGTACTTGAAAATTGAATGTGTTTTTGGCTTTTTGGAGCGTGGGGATCATGAATATATGTTGCTTCTGTAAATCTGAGCTCTGTGTCTAAAGTTTTTTCTGGCTGAATTGAATCCAGTTCTGAAATACAGTCTACACTTTGGTCCAACTCCTCAGGGAAAGCTCGTACTTGACAATTGAATGTGTTTTTGCCCTTTTCAGGCTGTTGTTAACATTAATATGTGTTTCTTCTGCAAATCTGAGCTCTGTGTCAAAAGTTAAGTTTTCTGGTTGAATTGAGCCCTACTGCCAATTCTGAGATAAACTTTGGTCTAATTCCTCAGGGAAAACTCTTACTTGAAAATTGAATATATTTTTGCTCTTTTTTAGACCGTGGGGAACATGAATATGTGTTTCTACTGCAAATCTGAGCTCAGTGTCAAAAGTTACCTTTTTGGCTGAATTGTGCCCTACTGCCAATTCTGAGATACACTTTGGTCTAACTCCTCAGGGAAAGCTCGTACTTGAAAATTGAATGTGCTTTTGCTTTTTTTTAGACCGTGGGGAACCGGAATATGTGTTTCTTCTGCAAATCTGAGCTCTGTGTCAAACGTTATGTTTTCTGGTTGAATTGAGGCCTACTGCCAATTCTGAGATGCTCTTTGGCCTAATTCCTCAGGGATCTCTCGTACTTGAAAATTGAATGTGTTTTGTGGTTTTCAGACCATGGGGAACATGAATATGTGTTTCTACTGCAAATCTGAGCTCAGTTTCAAAAGTTACCTTTTTGGCTGAATTGAGCCCTTCTGCCAATTCTGAGATACACTTTGGTCTAACTCCTCAGGGAAAGCTCGTACTTGAAAATTGAATGTGTTTTTGCGCTTTTCAGACTGTGGTTAACATTAATATGTGTTTCTTCTGCAAATCTGAGCTCTGTGTCAAAAGTTAAGTTTTCTGGTTGAATTGTGCCCTACTGCCAATTCTGAGATAAACTTTGGTCTAATTCCTCAGGGAAAACTCTTACTTGAAAATTGAATGTATTTTTGTTCTTTTTTAGACCGTGGGGAACATGAATATGTGTTTCTTCTGAAAATCTGAGCTCAGTGTCAAAAGTTACCTTTTTGGCTCAATTGTGCCCTACTGCCAATTCTGAGATACACTTTGGTCTAACTCCTCAGGGAAAGATCGTACTTGAAAATTGAATGTGTTTTGTGGTTTTCAGACCGTGGGGAACATGAATATGTGTTTCTTCTGCAAATCTGAGCTCTGTGTCAAAAGTTAAGTTTTCTGGTTGAATTGAGCCCTACTGCCAATTCTGAGATAAACTTTGGTCTAATTCCTCAGGGAAAACTCTTACTTGAAAATTGAATGTATTTTTGCTCTTTTTTAGACCGTGGGGAACATGAATATGTGTTTCTTCTGCAAATCTGAGCTCAGTGTCAAAAGTTACCTTTTTGGCTCAATTGTGCCCTACTGCCAATTCTGAGATACACTTTGGTCTAACTCCTCAGGGAAAGCTCGTACTTGAAAATTGAATGTGTTTTTGGCTTTTTGGAGCGTGGGGATCATGAATATGTGTTGCTTCTGTAAATCTGAGCTCTGTGTCTAAAGATTTTTCTGGCTGAATTGAATTCAGTTCTGAAATACAGTCTGCACTTTGGTCTTACTCCTCAGGGAAAGCTCGTACTTGAAAATTGAATGTGTTTTTCCGCTTTTCAGACTGTGGTTAACATTAATATGTGTTTCTTCTGCAAATCTGAGCTCCGTGTCAAAAGTTAAGTTTTCTGGTTGAATTGAGCCCTACTGCCAATTCTGAGATACACTTTGGTCTAACTCCTCAGGGAAAGCTCGTACTTGAAAATTGAATGTGTTTTTGCGCTTTTCAGACTGTGGTTAACATGAATATGTGTTTCTTCTGCAAATCTGAGCTCTGTGTCAAAAGTTAAGTTTTCTGGTTGAATTGAGCCCTACTGCCAATTCTGAGATACATTTTGGTCTAACTCCTCAGGGAAAGCTCGTACTTGAAAATTGAATGTGTTTTTGGCTTTTTGGAGCGTGGGGATCATGAATATGTGTTGCTTCTGTAAATCTGAGCCCTGTGTCTAAAGTTTTTTCTGGCTGAATTGAATCCAGTTCTGAAATACAGTGTACACTTTGGTCTAACTCCTCAGGGAAAGCTCGTACTTGAAAATTGAATGTGTTTTTGGCTTTTTGGAGTGTGGGGATCATGAATATGTGTTGCTTCTGTAAATCTGAGCTCTGTGTCTAAAGTTTTTTCTGGCTGAATTGAATCCAGTTCTGAAATACAGTCTACACTTTGGTCCAACTCCTCAGGGAAAGCTCGTACTTGAAAATTGAATGTGTTTTTGCCCTTTTCAGACTGTGGTTAACATTAATATGTGTTTCTTCTGCAAATCTGAGCTCTGTGTCAAAAGTTAAGTTTTCTGGTTGAATTGTGCCCTACTGCCAATTCTGAGATAAACTTTGGTCTAATTCCTCAGGGAAAACTCTTACTTGAAAATTGAATGTATTTTTGTTCTTTTTTAGACCGTGGGGAACATGAATATGTGTTTCTTCTGAAAATCTGAGCTCAGTGTCAAAAGTTACCTTTTTGGCTCAATTGTGCCCTACTGCCAATTCTGAGATACACTTTGGTCTAACTCCTCAGGGAAAGATCGTACTTGAAAATTGAATGTGTTTTGTGGTTTTCAGACCGTGGGGAACATGAATATGTGTTTCTTCTGCAAATCTGAGCTCTGTGTCAAAAGTTAAGTTTTCTGGTTGAATTGAGCCCTACTGCCAATTCTGAGATAAACTTTGGTCTAATACCTCAGGGAAAACTCTTACTTGAAAATTGAATGTATTTTTGCTCTTTTTTAGACCGTGGGGAACATGAATATGTGTTTCTTCTGCAAATCTGAGCTCAGTGTCAAAAGTTACCTTTTTGGCTCAATTGTGCCCTACTGCCAATTCTGAGATACACTTTGGTCTAACTCCTCAGGGAAAGCTCGTACTTGAAAATTGAATGTGTTTTTGGCTTTTTGGAGCGTGGGGATCATGAATATGTGTTGCTTCTGTAAATCTGAGCTCTGTGTCTAAAGATTTTTCTGGCTGAATTGAATTCAGTTCTGAAATACAGTCTGCACTTTGGTCTTACTCCTCAGGGAAAGCTCGTACTTGAAAATTGAATGTGTTTTTCCGCTTTTCAGACTGTGGTTAACATTAATATGTGTTTCTTCTGCAAATCTGAGCTCCGTGTCAAAAGTTAAGTTTTCTGGTTGAATTGAGCCCTACTGCCAATTCTGAGATACACTTTGGTCTAACTCCTCAGGGAAAGCTCGTACTTGAAAATTGAATGTGTTTTTGCGCTTTTCAGACTGTGGTTAACATGAATATGTGTTTCTTCTGCAAATCTGAGCTCTGTGTCAAAAGTTAAGTTTTCTGGTTGAATTGAGCCCTACTGCCAATTCTGAGATACATTTTGGTCTAACTCCTCAGGGAAAGCTCGTACTTGAAAATTGAATGTGTTTTTGGCTTTTTGGAGCGTGGGGATCATGAATATGTGTTGCTTCTGTAAATCTGAGCCCTGTGTCTAAAGTTTTTTCTGGCTGAATTGAATCCAGTTCTGAAATACAGTGTACACTTTGGTCTAACTCCTCAGGGAAAGCTCGTACTTGAAAATTGAATGTGTTTTTGGCTTTTTGGAGTGTGGGGATCATGAATATGTGTTGCTTCTGTAAATCTGAGCTCTGTGTCTAAAGTTTTTTCTGGCTGAATTGAATCCAGTTCTGAAATACAGTCTACACTTTGGTCCAACTCCTCAGGGAAAGCTCGTACTTGAAAATTGAATGTGTTTTTGCCCTTTTCAGACTGTGGTTAACATTAATATGTGTTTCTTCTGCAAATCTGAGCTCTGTGTCAAAAGTTAAGTTTTCTGGTTGAATTGTGCCCTACTGCCAATTCTGAGATAAACTTTGGTCTAATTCCTCAGGGAAAACTCTTACTTGAAAATTGAATGTATTTTTGTTCTTTTTTAGACCGTGGGGAACATGAATATGTGTTTCTTCTGAAAATCTGAGCTCAGTGTCAAAAGTTACCTTTTTGGCTCAATTGTGCCCTACTGCCAATTCTGAGATACACTTTGGTCTAACTCCTCAGGGAAAGATCGTACTTGAAAATTGAATGTGTTTTGTGGTTTTCAGACCGTGGGGAACATGAATATGTGTTTCTTCTGCAAATCTGAGCTCTGTGTCAAAAGTTAAGTTTTCTGGTTGAATTGAGCCCTACTGCCAATTCTGAGATAAACTTTGGTCTAATACCTCAGGGAAAACTCTTACTTGAAAATTGAATGTATTTTTGCTCTTTTTTAGACCGTGGGGAACATGAATATGTGTTTCTTCTGCAAATCTGAGCTCAGTGTCAAAAGTTACCTTTTTGGCTCAATTGTGCCCTACTGCCAATTCTGAGATACACTTTGGTCTAACTCCTCAGGGAAAGCTCGTACTTGAAAATTGAATGTGTTTTTGGCTTTTTGGAGCGTGGGGATCATGAATATGTGTTGCTTCTGTAAATCTGAGCTCTGTGTCTAAAGATTTTTCTGGCTGAATTGAATTCAGTTCTGAAATACAGTCTGCACTTTGGTCTTACTCCTCAGGGAAAGCTCGTACTTGAAAATTGAATGTGTTTTTCCGCTTTTCAGACTGTGGTTAACATTAATATGTGTTTCTTCTGCAAATCTGAGCTCCGTGTCAAAAGTTAAGTTTTCTGGTTGAATTGAGCCCTACTGCCAATTCTGAGATACACTTTGGTCTAACTCCTCAGGGAAAGCTCGTACTTGAAAATTGAATGTGTTTTTGCGCTTTTCAGACTGTGGTTAACATGAATATGTGTTTCTTCTGCAAATCTGAGCTCTGTGTCAAAAGTTAAGTTTTCTGGTTGAATTGAGCCCTACTGCCAATTCTGAGATACATTTTGGTCTAACTCCTCAGGGAAAGCTCGTACTTGAAAATTGAATGTGTTTTTGGCTTTTTGGAGCGTGGGGATCATGAATATGTGTTGCTTCTGTAAATCTGAGCCCTGTGTCTAAAGTTTTTTCTGGCTGAATTGAATCCAGTTCTGAAATACAGTGTACACTTTGGTCTAACTCCTCAGGGAAAGCTCGTACTTGAAAATTGAATGTGTTTTTGGCTTTTTGGAGTGTGGGGATCATGAATATGTGTTGCTTCTGTAAATCTGAGCTCTGTGTCTAAAGTTTTTTCTGGCTGAATTGAATCCAGTTCTGAAATACAGTCTACACTTTGGTCCAACTCCTCAGGGAAAGCTCGTACTTGAAAATTGAATGTGTTTTTGCCCTTTTCAGACTGTGGTTAATATTAATATGTGTTTCTTCTGCAAATCTGAGCTCTGTGTCAAAAGTTAAGTTTTCTGGTTGAATTGAGCCCTACTGCCAATTCTGAGATAAACTTTGGTCTAATTCCTCAGGGAAAACTCTTACTTGAAAATTGAATATATTTTTGCTCTTTTTTAGACCGTGGGGAACATGAATATGTGTTTCTACTGCAAATCTGAGCTCAGTGTCAAAAGTTACCTTTTTGGCTGAATTGTGCCCTACTGCCAATTCTAAGATACACTTTGGTCTAACTCCTCAGGGATCTCTCGTTCTTGAAAATTGAATGTGTTTTGTGGTTTTCAGACCGTGGGGAACATGAATATGTGTTTCTTCTGCAAATCTGAGCTCTGTGTCAAAAGTTAAGTTTTCTGGTTGAATTGAGCCCTACTGCCAATTCTGAGATAAACTTTGGTCTAATTCCTCAGGGAAAACACTTACTTGAAAATTGAATGTATTTTTGCTCTTTTTTAGACCGTGGGGAACATGAATATGTGTTTCTACTGCAAATCTGAGCTCAGTGTCAAAAGTTACCTTTTTGGCTGAATTGTGCCCTACTGCCAATTCTGAGATACACTTTGGTCTAACTCCTCAGGGAAAGCTCGTACTTGGAAATTGAATGTGTTTTTGGATTTTTAGACCGTGGGGATCATGAATATGTGTTGCTTCTGTAAATCTGAGCTCTGTGTCTAAAGATTTTTCTGGCTGAATTGAATTCAGTTCTGAAATACAGTCTGCACTTTGGTCTAACTCCTCAGGGAAAGCTCGTACTTGAAAATTGAATGTGTTTTTGCGCTTTTCAGACTGTGGTTAACATTAATATGTGTTTCTTCTGCAAATCTGAGCTCTGTGTCAAAAGTTAAGTTTTCTGGTTGAATTGAGCCCTACTGCCAATTCTGAGATAAACTTTGGTCTAATTCCTCCGGGAAAACTCTTACTTGAAAATTGAATATATTTTTGCTCTTTTTTAGACCGTGGGGAACATGAATATGTGTTTCTACTGCAAATCTGAGCTCAGTGTCAAAAGTTACCTTTTTGGCTGAATTGTGCCCTACTGCCAATTCTGAGATACCCTTTGGTCTAACTCCTCAGGGATCTCTCGTACTTGAAAATTGAATGTGTTTTGTGGTTTTCAGACCGTGGGGAACATGAATATGTGTTGCTTCTGTAAATCTGAGCTCTGTGTCTAAAGATTTTTCTGGCTGAATTGAATTCAGTTCTGAAATACAGTCTGCACTTTGGTCTAACTCCTCAGGGAAAGCTCGTACTTGAAAATTGAATGTGTTTTTGCTCTTTTTTAGACCGTGGGGAACATGAATATGTGTTTCTACTGCAAATCTGAGCTCAGTGTCAAAAGTTACCTTTTTGGCTGAATTGAGCCCTTCTGCCAATTCTGAGATACACTTTGGTCTAACTCCTCAGGGAAAGCTCGTACTTGAAAATTGAATGTGCTTTTGCTTTTTTTTAGACCGTGGGGAACCGGAATATGTGTTTCTTCTGCAAATCTGAGCTCTGTGTCAAACGTTATGTTTTCTGGTTGAATTGAGGCCTACTGCCAATTCTGAGATGCACTTTGGCCTAATTCCTCAGGGATCTCTCGTACTTGAAAATTGAATGTGTTTTGTGGTTTTCAGACCATGGGGAACATGAATATGTGTCTCTACTGCAAATCTGAGCTCAGTGTCAAAAGTTACCTTTTTGGCTGAATTGAGCCCTACTGCCAATTCTGAGATACACTTTGGTCTAACTCCTCAGGGAAAGCTCGTACTTGAAAATTGAATGTGTTTTTGCGCTTTTCAGACTGTGGTTAACATGAATATGTGTTTCTTCTGCAAATCTGAGCTCTGTGTCAAAAGTTAAGTTTTCTGGTTGAATTGAGCCCTACTGCCAATTCTGAGATACATTTTGGTCTAACTCCTCAGGGAAAGCTCGTACTTGAAAATTGAATGTGTTTTTGGCTTTTTGGAGCGTGGGGATCATGAATATGTGTTGCTTCTGTAAATCTGAGCTCTGTGTCTAAAGTTTTTTCTGGCTGAATAGAATCCAGTTCTGAAATACAGTCTACACTTTGGTCCAACTCCTCAGGGAAAGCTCGTACTTGAAAATTGAATGTGTTTTTGCCCTTTTCAGACTGTGGTTAATATTAATATGTGTTTCTTCTGTAAATCTGAGCCCTGTGTCTAAAGTTTTTTCTGGCTGAATTGAATCCAGTTTTGAAATACAGTGTACACTTTGGTCTAACTCCTCAGGGAAAGCTCGTACTTGAAAATTGAATGTGTTTTTGGCTTTTTGGAGCGTGGGGATCATGAATATGTGTTGCTTCTGTAAATCTGAGCTCTGTGTCTAAAGTTTTTTCTGGCTGAATTGAATCCAGTTCTGAAATACAGTCTACACTTTGGTCCAACTCCTCAGGGAAAGCTCGTACTTGAAAATTGAATGTGTTTTGTGGTTTTCAGACTGTGGTTAATATTAATATGTGTTTCTTCTGCAAATCTGAGCTCTGTGTCAAAAGTTAAGTTTTCTGGTTGAATTGAGCCCTACTGCCAATTCTGAGATAAACTTTGGTCTAATTCCTCAGGGAAAACTCTTACTTGAAAATTGAATATATTTTTGCTCTTTTTTAGACCGTGGGGAACATGAATATGTGTTTCTACTGCAAATCTGAGCTCAGTGTCAAAAGTTACCTTTTTGGCTGAATTGTGCCCTACTGCCAATTCTGAGATACACTTTGGTCTAACTCCTCAGGGATCTCTCGTTCTTGAAAATTGAATGTGTTTTGTGGTTTTCAGACCGTGGGGAACATGAATATGTGTTTCTTCTGCAAATCTGAGCTCTGTGTCAAAAGTTAAGTTTTCTGGTTGAATTGAGCCCTACTGCCAATTCTGAGATAAACTTTGGTCTAATTCCTCAGGGAAAACACTTACTTGAAAATTGAATGTATTTTTGCTCTTTTTTAGACCGTGGGGAACATGAATATGTGTTTCTACTGCAAATCTGAGCTCAGTGTCAAAAGTTACCTTTTTGGCTGAATTGTGCCCTACTGCCAATTCTGAGATACACTTTGGTCTAACTCCTCAGGGAAAGCTCGTACTTGGAAATTGAATGTGTTTTTGGATTTTTAGACCGTGGGGATCATGAATATGTGTTGCCTCTGTAAATCTGAGCTCTGTGTCTAAAGATTTTTCTGGCTGAATTGAATTCAGTTCTGAAATACAGTCTGCACTTTGGTCTAACTCCTCAGGGAAAGCTCGTACTTGAAAATTGAATGTGTTTTTGCGCTTTTCAGACTGTGGTTAACATTAATATGTGTTTCTTCTGCAAATCTGAGCTCTGTGTCAAAAGTTAAGTTTTCTGGTTGAATTGAGCCCTACTGCCAATTCTGAGATAAACTTTGGTCTAATTCCTCCGGGAAAACTCTTACTTGAAAATTGAATATATTTTTGCTCTTTTTTAGACCGTGGGGAACATGAATATGTGTTTCTACTGCAAATCTGAGCTCAGTGTCAAAAGTTACCTTTTTGGCTGAATTGTGCCCTACTGCCAATTCTGAGATACCCTTTGGTCTAACTCCTCAGGGATCTCTCGTACTTGAAAATTGAATGTGTTTTGTGGTTTTCAGACCGTGGGGAACATGAATATGTGTCTCTACTGCAAATCTGAGCTCAGTGTCAAAAGTTACCTTTTTGGCTGAATTGAGCCCTACTGCCAATTCTGAGATACACTTTGGTCTAACTCCTCAGGGAAAGCTCGTACTTGAAAATTGAATGTGTTTTTGCGCTTTTCAGACTGTGGTTAACATGAATATGTGTTTCTTCTGCAAATCTGAGCTCTGTGTCAAAAGTTAAGTTTTCTGGTTGAATTGAGCCCTACTGCCAATTCTGAGATACATTTTGGTCTAACTCCTCAGGGAAAGCTCGTACTTGAAAATTGAATGTGTTTTTGGCTTTTTGGAGCGTGGGGATCATGAATATGTGTTGCTTCTGTAAATCTGAGCTCTGTGTCTAAAGTTTTTTCTGGCTGAATAGAATCCAGTTCTGAAATACAGTCTACACTTTGGTCCAACTCCTCAGGGAAAGCTCGTACTTGAAAATTGAATGTATTTTTGCTCTTTTTTAGACCGTGGGGAACATGAATATGTGTTTCTTCTGCAAATCTGAGCTCTGTGTCAAAAGTTAAGTTTTCTGGTTGAATTGAATCCAGTTCTTAAATACAGTCTATACTTTGGTCCATCTCCTCAGGGAAAGCTCGTACTTGAAAATTGAATGTGTTTTTGCCCTTTTCAGACTGTGGTTAACATTAATATGTGTTTCTTCTGCAAATCTGAGCTCTGTGTCAAAAGTTAAGTTTTCTGGTTGAATTGAGCCCTACTCCCAATTCTGAGATAAACTTTGGTCTAATTCCTCAGGGAAAACTCTTACTTGAAAATTGAATGTATTTTTGTTCTTTTTTAGACCGTGGGGAACATGAATATGTGTTTCTTCTGCAAATCTGAGCTCAGTGTCAAAAGTTACCTTTTTGGCTCAATTGTGCCCTACTGCCAATTCTGAGATACACTTTGGTCTAACTCCTCAGGGAAAGATCGTACTTGAAAATTGAATGTGTTTTGTGGTTTTCAGACCGTGGGGAACATGAATATGTGTTTCTTCTGCAAATCTGAGCTCTGTGTCAAAAGTTAAGTTTTCTGGTTGAATTGAGCCCTACTGCCAATTCTGAGATAAACTTTGGTCTAATTCCTCAGGGAAAACTCTTACTTGAAAATTGAATGTATTTTTGTTCTTTTTTAGACCGTGGGGAACATGAATATGTGTTTCTTCTGAAAATCTGAGCTCAGTGTCAAAAGTTACCTTTTTGGCTCAATTGTGCCCTACTGCCAATTCTGAGATACACTTTGGTCTAACTCCTCAGGGAAAGCTCGTACTTGAAAATTGAATGTGCTTTTGCTTTCTTTTAGACCGTGGGGAACCGGAATATGTGTTTCTTCTGCAAATCTGAGCTCTGTGTCAAACGTTATGTTTTCTGGTTGAATTGAGGCCTACTGCCAATTCTGAGATGCACTTTGGCCTAATTCCTCAGGGATCTCTCGTACTTGAAAATTGTATGTGTTTTGTGGTTTTCAGACCATAGGGAACATGAATATGTGTTTCTACTGCAAATCTGAGCTCAGTGTCAAAAGTTACCTTTTTGGCTGAATTGAGCCCTACTGCCAATTCTGAGATACACTTTGGTCTAACTCCTCAGGGAAAGCTCGTACTTGAAAATTGAATGTGTTTTTGCGCTTTTCAGACTGTGGTTAACATGAATATGTGTTTCTTCTGCAAATCTGAGCTCTGTGTCAAAAGTTAAGTTTTCTGGTTGAATTGAGCCCTACTGCCAATTCTGAGATACATTTTGGTCTAACTCCTCAGGGAAAGCTCGTACTTGAAAATTGAATGTGTTTTTGGCTTTTTGGAGCGTGGGGATCATGAATATATGTTGCTTCTGTAAATCTGAGCTCTGTGTCTAAAGTTTTTTCTGGCTGAATTGAATCCAGTTCTGAAATACAGTCTACACTTTGGTCCAACTCCTCAGGGAAAGCTCGTACTTGACAATTGAATGTGTTTTTGCCCTTTTCAGGCTGTGGTTAACATTAATATGTGTTTCTTCTGCAAATCTGAGCTCTGTGTCAAAAGTTAAGTTTTCTGGTTGAATTGAGCCCTACTGCCAATTCTGAGATAAACTTTGGTCTAATTCCTCAGGGAAAACTCTTACTTGAAAATTGAATATATTTTTGCTCTTTTTTAGACCGTGGGGAACATGAATATGTGTTTCTACTGCAAATCTGAGCTCAGTGTCAAAAGTTACCTTTTTGGCTGAATTGTGCCCTACTGCCAATTCTGAGATACACTTTGGTCTAACTCCTCAGGGAAAGCTCGTACTTGAAAATTGAATGTGCTTTTGCTTTTTTTTAGACCGTGGGGAACCGGAATATGTGTTTCTTCTGCAAATCTGAGCTCTGTGTCAAACGTTATGTTTTCTGGTTGAATTGAGGCCTACTGCCAATTCTGAGATGCTCTTTGGCCTAATTCCTCAGGGATCTCTCGTACTTGAAAATTGAATGTGTTTTGTGGTTTTCAGACCATGGGGAACATGAATATGTGTTTCTACTGCAAATCTGAGCTCAGTGTCAAAAGTTACCTTTTTGGCTGAATTGAGCCCTTCTGCCAATTCTGAGATACACTTTGGTCTAACTCCTCAGGGAAAGCTCGTACTTGAAAATTGAATGTGTTTTTGCGCTTTTCAGACTGTGGTTAACATTAATATGTGTTTCTTCTGCAAATCTGAGCTCTGTGTCAAAAGTTAAGTTTTCTGGTTGAATTGTGCCCTACTGCCAATTCTGAGATAAACTTTGGTCTAATTCCTCAGGGAAAACTCTTACTTGAAAATTGAATGTATTTTTGTTCTTTTTTAGACCGTGGGGAACATGAATATGTGTTTCTTCTGAAAATCTGAGCTCAGTGTCAAAAGTTACCTTTTTGGCTCAATTGTGCCCTACTGCCAATTCTGAGATACACTTTGGTCTAACTCCTCAGGGAAAGATCGTACTTGAAAATTGAATGTGTTTTGTGGTTTTCAGACCGTGGGGAACATGAATATGTGTTTCTTCTGCAAATCTGAGCTCTGTGTCAAAAGTTAAGTTTTCTGGTTGAATTGAGCCCTACTGCCAATTCTGAGATAAACTTTGGTCTAATTCCTCAGGGAAAACTCTTACTTGAAAATTGAATGTATTTTTGCTCTTTTTTAGACCGTGGGGAACATGAATATGTGTTTCTTCTGCAAATCTGAGCTCAGTGTCAAAAGTTACCTTTTTGGCTCAATTGTGCCCTACTGCCAATTCTGAGATACACTTTGGTCTAACTCCTCAGGGAAAGCTCGTACTTGAAAATTGAATGTGTTTTTGGCTTTTTGGAGCGTGGGGATCATGAATATGTGTTGCTTCTGTAAATCTGAGCTCTGTGTCTAAAGATTTTTCTGGCTGAATTGAATTCAGTTCTGAAATACAGTCTGCACTTTGGTCTTACTCCTCAGGGAAAGCTCGTACTTGAAAATTGAATGTGTTTTTCCGCTTTTCAGACTGTGGTTAACATTAATATGTGTTTCTTCTGCAAATCTGAGCTCCGTGTCAAAAGTTAAGTTTTCTGGTTGAATTGAGCCCTACTGCCAATTCTGAGATACACTTTGGTCTAACTCCTCAGGGAAAGCTCGTACTTGAAAATTGAATGTGTTTTTGCGCTTTTCAGACTGTGGTTAACATGAATATGTGTTTCTTCTGCAAATCTGAGCTCTGTGTCAAAAGTTAAGTTTTCTGGTTGAATTGAGCCCTACTGCCAATTCTGAGATACATTTTGGTCTAACTCCTCAGGGAAAGCTCGTACTTGAAAATTGAATGTGTTTTTGGCTTTTGGAGCGTGGGGATCATGAATATGTGTTGCTTCTGTAAATCTGAGCCCTGTGTCTAAAGTTTTTTCTGGCTGAATTGAATCCAGTTCTGAAATACAGTGTACACTTTGGTCTAACTCCTCAGGGAAAGCTCGTACTTGAAAATTGAATGTGTTTTTGGCTTTTTGGAGTGTGGGGATCATGAATATGTGTTGCTTCTGTAAATCTGAGCTCTGTGTCTAAAGTTTTTTCTGGCTGAATTGAATCCAGTTCTGAAATACAGTCTACACTTTGGTCCAACTCCTCAGGGAAAGCTCGTACTTGAAAATTGAATGTGTTTTTGCCCTTTTCAGACTGTGGTTAATATTAATATGTGTTTCTTCTGCAAATCTGAGCTCTGTGTCAAAAGTTAAGTTTTCTGGTTGAATTGAGGCCTACTGCCAATTCTGAGATGTACTTTGGCCTAATTCCTCAGGGATCTCTCGTACTTGAAAATTGAATGTGTTTTGTGGTTTTCAGACCATAGGGAACATGAATATGTGTTTCTACTGCAAATCTGAGCTCAGTGTCAAAAGTTACCTTTTTGGCTGAATTGTGCCCTACTGCCAATTCTAAGATACACTTTGGTCTAACTCCTCAGGGATCTCTCGTTCTTGAAAATTGAATGTGTTTTGTGGTTTTCAGACCGTGGGGAACATGAATATGTGTTTCTTCTGCAAATCTGAGCTCTGTGTCAAAAGTTAAGTTTTCTGGTTGAATTGAGCCCTACTGCCAATTCTGAGATAAACTTTGGTCTAATTCCTCAGGGAAAACACTTACTTGAAAATTGAATGTATTTTTGCTCTTTTTTAGACCGTGGGGAACATGAATATGTGTTTCTACTGCAATCTGAGCTCAGTGTCAAAAGTTACCTTTTTGGCTGAATTGTGCCCTACTGCCAATTCTGAGATACACTTTGGTCTAACTCCTCAGGGAAAGCTCGTACTTGGAAATTGAATGTGTTTTTGGATTTTTAGACCGTGGGGATCATGAATATGTGTTGCTTCTGTAAATCTGAGCTCTGTGTCTAAAGATTTTTCTGGCTGAATTGAATTCAGTTCTGAAATACAGTCTGCACTTTGGTCTAACTCCTCAGGGAAAGCTCGTACTTGAAAATTGAATGTGTTTTTGCTCTTTTTTAGACCGTGGGGAACATGAATATGTGTTTCTACTGCAAATCTGAGCTCAGTGTCAAAAGTTACCTTTTTGGCTGAATTGAGCCCTTCTGCCAATTCTGAGATACACTTTGGTCTAACTCCTCAGGGAAAGCTCGTACTTGAAAATTGAATGTGCTTTTGCTTTTTTTTAGACCGTGGGGAACCGGAATATGTGTTTCTTCTGCAAATCTGAGCTCTGTGTCAAACGTTATGTTTTCTGGTTGAATTGAGGCCTACTGCCAATTCTGAGATGCACTTTGGCCTAATTCCTCAGGGATCTCTCGTACTTGAAAATTGAATGTGTTTTGTGGTTTTCAGACCATGGGGAACATGAATATGTGTTTCTACTGCAAATCTGAGCTCAGTGTCAAAAGTTACCTTTTTGGCTGAATTGAGCCCTTCTGCCAATTCTGAGATACACTTTGGTCTAACTCCTCAGGGAAAGCTCGTACTTGAAAATTGAATGTGTTTTTGCGCTTTTCAGACTGTGGTTAACATGAATATGTGTTTCTTCTGCAAATCTGAGCTCTGTGTCAAAAGTTAAGTTTTCTGGTTGAATTGTGCCCTACTGCCAATTCTGAGATAAACTTTGGTCTAATTCCTCAGGGAAAACTCTTACTTGAAAATTGAATGTATTTTTGTTCTTTTTAAGACCGTGGGGAACATGAATATGTGTTTCTTCTGAAATCTGAGCTCAGTGTCAAAAGTTACCTTTTTGGCTCAATTGTGCCCTACTGCCAATTCTGAGATACACTTTGGTCTAACTCCTCAGGGAAAGCTCGTACTTGAAAATTGAATGTGCTTTTGCTTTTTTTTAGACCGTGGGGAACCGGAATATGTGTTTCTTCTGCAAATCTGAGCTCTGTGTCAAACGTTATGTTTTCTGGTTGAATTGAGGCCTACTGCCAATTCTGAGATGCACTTTGGCCTAATTCCTCAGGGATCTCTCGTACTTGAAAATTGAATGTGTTTTGTGGTTTTCAGACCATGGGGAACATGAATATGTGTCTCTACTGCAAATCTGAGCTCAGTGTCAAAAGTTACCTTTTTGGCTGAATTGAGCCCTACTGCCAATTCTGAGATACACTTTGGTCTAACTCCTCAGGGAAAGCTCGTACTTGAAAATTGAATGTGTTTTTGCGCTTTTCAGACTGTGGTTAACATGAATATGTGTTTCTTCTGCAAATCTGAGCTCTGTGTCAAAAGTTAAGTTTTCTGGTTGAATTGAGCCCTACTGCCAATTCTGAGATACATTTTGGTCTAACTCCTCAGGGAAAGCTCGTACTTGAAAATTGAATGTGTTTTTGGCTTTTTGGAGCGTGGGGATCATGAATATGTGTTGCTTCTGTAAATCTGAGCTCTGTGTCTAAAGTTTTTTCTGGCTGAATAGAATCCAGTTCTGAAATACAGTCTACACTTTGGTCCAACTCCTCAGGGAAAGCTCGTACTTGAAAATTGAATGTGTTTTTGCCCTTTTCAGACTGTGGTTAATATTAATATGTGTTTCTTCTGTAAATCTGAGCCCTGTGTCTAAAGTTTTTCTGGCTGAATTGAATCCAGTTTTGAAATACAGTGTACACTTTGGTCTAACTCCTCAGGGAAAGCTCGTACTTGAAAATTGAATGTGTTTTTGGCTTTTTGGAGCGTGGGGATCATGAATATGTGTTGCTTCTGTAAATCTGAGCTCTGTGTCTAAAGTTTTTTCTGGCTGAATTGAATCCAGTTCTGAAATACAGTCTACACTTTGGTCCAACTCCTCAGGGAAAGCTCGTACTTGAAATTGAATGTGTTTTGTGGTTTCAGACTGTGGTTAATATTAATATGTGTTTCTTCTGCAAATCTGAGCTCTGTGTCAAAAGTTAAGTTTTCTGGTTGAATTGAGCCCTACTGCCAATTCTGAGATAAACTTTGGTCTAATTCCTCAGGGAAAACTCTTACTTGAAAATTGAATATATTTTTGCTCTTTTTTAGACCGTGGGGAACATGAATATGTGTTCTACTGCAAATCTGAGCTCAGTGTCAAAAGTTACCTTTTTGGCTGAATTGTGCCCTACTGCCAATTCTGAGATACACTTTGGTCTAACTCCTCAGGGATCTCTCGTTCTTGAAAATTGAATGTGTTTTGTGGTTTTCAGACCGTGGGGAACATGAATATGTGTTTCTTTGCAAATCTGAGCTCTGTGTCAAAAGTTAAGTTTTCTGGTTGAATTGAGCCCTACTGCCAATTCTGAGATAAACTTTGGTCTAATTC